>JBBYHH010693011.1:0-10145 GCA_038382905.1 Daphne laureola
TTGAATCGAGGTTAAATATGATCCCGGAATATGAGATTTCATTAATCACAGTGTAATTTACTGATAATTATAAAGTTGCCGATAATTAAAATAAATTATCCGAAAAAATATAAATCCAAAATAAATGCGTCCGGAATGACTGTAACACCTTAAATTTGACTTTTAAGATTAGTCAACTCTTTTTATTTTAATGTAATAGTTTTATCACCACAAGACTTTTCTCTTACTTTCACACAAACTTTTTTTCTAAAAATAATAATAATATTTCGCATACTATTATCCTTCATTCCTCTAAAAAAAGCTAAAAACATGTAGATTTCAATATTTATCCGAAAATTCTACTTCATAACATTTTTAGTTACCTTTTTCCAAACTATTTGTGGACATGTTGATTTGATGTATTTGGTTTTATTCACAAATTGAACTATTTTTCACAAGGAATTTTAACAATAAAATATTAAGTCAATTTTTGTCCCCCAATTCTTCATCGAATGTGTCATAATAATTTGTAAAATGCACTTATTTATTTGCCCAAAAATTTCACAAATGAAACACTTCAATTAATCGTTAATTTTATTGTTGCAGCAACAGTAACCAGGTGAATTCATGAAAGATCCTTTCTTTTGTGATCTCTGTTACCGTGTTACAATTATGTTGGGGGGAAAATTTGTGATATCTATTTGCAGATAAAGAGAGTATCTGGGTGTGCTGGATTCATGTCATCTACATCAAGTGTCAGAACATTTGAATTATGAAAATTGTTAATTCTGTTTCAGTAGTTTGGAAATCTGTCTTAAGATGGAAGGACATTTTTGTTGATCTTTTCCCCCAACATGTGGATGAACATAGACTTGACTTGCATCAAGTTTATGCTCACTCTACAGAAAACTTTGATGTTGTCTATTGGAAAAAAATAGTTTGGGGAGCCTTCCACATCCTTAAACATTCTTTGGTGGTGTGGATGACTTTCCACAATCGATTATATACAATAGATAAAATATTTATTTGGGATCCCTCTATAAATCTGAGTTGCAGGTTATGTGGTGTAAGGATGGATTCGAGAGACCATCTCTTTTTTGCTCGCAACTACTCTCGAAAAGTTATGATAGATGGACGGTTGATGTGTAAATTATCTGGTTGTCCTTATGAATGGAATCAATGCAACCGATGGATACTCATTAATTATGACAAAAGGAAAATCTATCAAAGTAAATGTGAGAAGATTTATGTTTGCTCTATTGTTTATCATCTTTGGATTGAAAGAAATTTTAGAATATATCAACATACTGTCAAAGAATGGAACTTAGTCATTCGAGATGTACCGAGTAGTATTCAGGTTAAAGAATTCATAGTGTCTAAGTTATTTAACTAGATACACTTGTGCAAAGTGTTGATTTTGTATAGTATAGGTTCAGATCCTAATTTTTTATTGATTTGGATTGTTATTTTTGTAAAGTTTCAGAACTTCCCCTTATAAGTGTTGCTGGGAGTTTTATATCAATGATAGAACATAAGAGACGAATCATCTCCTTTTAATTAAAAAAAAAAAAAAGTGTTGATAATGGTAATTCTTACACTTCAAGGTCTAAACATGAATAATCATTTTCATCGCTGACGTCATAAACCTCAAGTAATAATTTGTCTACTTTCTTGCGAAACTCCGGAAAAGTCTACCAACTTTTTAGAATGTTACAAAACAAACCCTGCGTACACATTTTAAAATATTTCCACAAACAGCCCTTCTATTGTTGTATATATTGTACAATAACCCCGGTAGTTTATTTGTGTCACAATTATGTGATAATGTTATGTCTACGATTATTCTATCCTAATTAGTGACCTAAATGAACATATCTTTATCATCACATAATTTTCTTTTTATTTCCCTCTGTATTAATATATACATTTGAGTCCTCAGCACTTGGTCTAATGATAAATACTCTTGTGGATATTTATAAGAGATCTCAAGTTCGTGTCTCCGGTATCCTCAACCCCTTACCTCATTTTTATCAAAAACAAATATATAAATTTGACTTTCATGCAAGTTTGAGTGTTTGAGTCAAATATTTACAAAGATAAATAATACAAAAAAAGTATAAAAATATATATTTAAAAAATTTATACTTCAAATTATGATATAGAGTAACTTATAGATCAAATATTATGAAACAATAAAATCAAATATATGTATTAATAGAGTATCAAAAGAGTATAAAACTAATTAACCAGTAATATTTGTAGTTAGAATCTCAAACCTGCAACAAAGTGCGGGCTGTAGATACTAGTTAGTACTCTATAAATTTACGGTAATCTACTGTTGATGAACACACTACAGCCCGCAACAAAGTGCCACGACATCCATTTTTTTTTTTTTCAAAAAAAAATGTTTTATTTTTTATTTTATTTTTCATCTTTTGCTTTCAAAGTAGCACAACCAATAGGGTTGTGCCACGTCACCCATTTTATTTTTTTTTTATTTTTTTTTTCCTTTATTTTTTTCCTTTATTTTTTTTTTCTTCTTTTGCTTTTAAAGTAGCACAACCAATAGGGTTGTGCCACATCATCCTTTTGTTATTTGCATTTTTAAATTTTTTTTTTTTAAAAGAATTTCTTCTTCTTTTGCTTTTAAAGTGTGTTCATTTATGAGGTTTATAAGAGAAAATTTATGAACTTTGGAAGTTGATGTGAAATTTTTGAGAGAACATTTTAAGGAAAAAAAAAGTGTACCTCTATATGTTTATGGAAAATCATTGTACTCTTTCGCAAATAAGCCCCTAAAGTTTCTTTTAGAGTGTTGTGATCTCTTCCTTTTTGATAGTTTTATTTTCAAGTGGAATAAATTAGAAGTTTTCATCTAAAATAATGGATAAACTCCAAGTTTAGTCTCTTACCTTTTCACATTGTCCTATTTTAGTAATCTTGTAAGAATTTGTCATATTTTAATCTCTTAGCTTTAATTTTCAACTCAATCAAGTCATTTTTTCAATTTTACCGTTAAGATGACCGTTAGTTGATACGAAATGACGAAAATACCCGAAATTATATTTGCAACTCATTACCCATTTTTTTAAACAGTTACCAATTTTTTCCCGAAACTTCTTAGCATACTAAAGAATCAACTCAAACATCTAATCGCCGCCATCGATATTTCTCAAGGATGATTTTCTCTCAATCTTCGAGAGCAATCTCAATGTCGCTTAATTTCTCAACGGATTTTGTATCTGCGACTTTTTCCAGCTACTTGTGTGATGATCGACTCATGATGTTGGACATAGATCGGCTCGAGGTTCGCAAGACGGGAACGAGTTGATGGCGGTGGAATTTTTTATTTGCGGTGAATAATGGCTATGCTAGCCAAACCTCCGTCACGGCGAGCTGCTAGTAGCCTCAGATTTATCTTCTCAGCAGATCTGAAACATTTTCATTGGAATAGCACTCATTCAACAGCAAATTCGATCGCATCTGATCTGGTTTGGAGGGTAAAAATCAGGGTTAAGAGAAGACATGGGTTGTGGCTCGCTTGGCACAGAAAAGAAGGGATTTGAGTCAAACAAGTTAGAAAAAATTTAATGTGTTTGGCAACGGTTTTTTCAAGTAATTGTTTGCGTTTTGAAAAAGCTATCAACGGTAGCTTTTCAGGATTACTTGTATCTGTTTCGATCTCAATCATTAAAAAATTCTCCAAAACGCTACAGTTAATTGAAACAGCTATTTCCCAAACAGACCTTTTAATTGCAGTTGGAAACTAGTTGTGGTTTCGGTTACAACTAATTAATTAAGGTTTTATTATCAAATAGTCTCCTGAACTATATATGTTAACTCGCGCATTTTAGTCCTTGAACTATAAAATGTGTCAATTCAATCCCTAAACTATGTAAGTTCAAGTACTTTAGTCCTTTAACTCGGTAACTCGTTCAATGAGACTAACGTTGTTAGTTTTTTGACAGATGAGTGACTAAATAGTAAGAATTTAAAGCATTAGGTTGCAAATGCTTAAGTTCAAAACTTCAAGGGGCTGTAGTGGCCAATCCTACTCCTCTATTCAACCTGATCCACCCACCCAAAAAACTCAGTGAGACGATATTTTTGTTAGATATGATAGTCTTACTGACTTTGGGCATAGATTAGAAAGAAATAGAATCATAATAGATATTTTCTCTAAAGTCAACTAACATTCATACGGTCAAAGGGCTAAAGTGTTGGACAGTGCATAATTCAGGGATTGAGTTGACACGTTTTGTAATTCAGGGAGTAAAGTGATTGAGTCAACATAATTGAAGGGACTATCTGATAATAAAGCGATTAATTATTGTGATTTTAGAAACTGAAATGAGAAATTCTGATCTACTTAGATTGGGCCTTTTATTACATGTTTTTACCTTGTTCTGCATGTTGCCTTTTTATATTATCTGGTTTAAAAGACAAAGTAAAAAAAAAATTCCTTCTGTTTCACTTAAACATGGAGGTGTACAATGTCAATGAAGGAATAACGTGAACAGTTTTACTCTGTGATTTTCATTTTCCCTTCTTCATTCGTCAAGGCGACCGCGAGGTATGTGGTTTGACCAACGGATGGTTAAAAGTGGGGAAGAGGGTGGGGGAAAAAATTTTGGGTTAATTTATATAAATTTTAAAAATGTAGGGTGTAAAGTGAATGATACAAAAAATTTAGTAACTAGAGTTATCATTTTCCACATCATCCTGTTAAATTTAACGGTAAATTTAACAACGTAAAACTAAAATAGGATAAAATTAAAAAAAAGGGATTAAAATAAAATAAATTTTTAAAATATAACTAAAATAGAATAATTTATAAAAATAACGGATTAAACATAAAATTTACCCCTAAAATAAATATTTTCTTAATTTATTAATATGTTAATTAATTGCTCAGGACAATTATTTTTAAAATTGTATTTGTAATAAAAACCCTCAACAAAGTACGGCTCTATAAATCTTTGTACTGTACATTTACTGAAAACTACGGTTGATGAACAATAGTTTCCCAATTACACGTGGCCACGTTATCTCTATAGTGCAGGGGGAAATACAATCTATGATTATTCTATTTTTTTATTGGATAGGTTGAGTTCATGTGTTTTGTTTCTGTCCATTTATTTCCAAATGTTTATGTTGTCTTGCGTCGGCAGTTTTCTTCCAGACATGATAGCACTTTCTTACTTCTTAGCAATCTTCATACCGTTGAGGGTAAAAACGTACTAAGGTCAGTTCGTTATAATTGAGAAAAAAAATTGAGAAAATTTAGAAATGTGTTTTTTATTGATGGATAAGATATATGTGAATAGAAAAATTTAAGAAAAATTTAAGAAAAATATTATTTTATAAAAAAAATGATAGATTTAAGGTTGTTAAATGTGTTAGAAATTAAAAAAATAAGATAAAAATTTCTGAAAATAAATTTTAAAGGTACACTGAACTGATCCTAAGAGTCCTATAAATTTATGATTTCTAACAAGTAAGTTCTATAATTTTTTAAATTTATAATGAAATCCTCAACGTTAATAAACGTAACTTAAAAGAGTTATCAACTAATATTTTGATATAACTGGCTGACACATAACATTCATAACGTTTGCATCTTATGTAGATTTTATCAAATTTATAGGATTTAATTGTTAAAATTTTGGAGTGTCTTCCCTACTTTTGAGTGTCTTTAATTTAGAACCTGCTATATAGTCTTTGCTGGCTTCCATGTGGGAGAAAAACAAAGGCTCTTCCTTTGTCCCTCTTTAAAACTTAAATATCAACTGCCTTTCTTCCACCAAATTCGATATTTATTACTATCTCCGTTTCATAAAGGTTATTATTTTTTTTTTATATTTTTGTTATATTTAATCTTTAATTTTTATTCATCAATATTTTGATATAGAAACTTGAATAATTTATATGAATCTCATAATTTATAGTATGAATTTTTTTTTTAAAAAAAAAATATGAATTTTTTTCTATTTTATATCTTACTTATAATTTGAGTTAAATACTAAAAAACAGAACATGAAATCAAAGTGTACAACCTTTCCGGAACGGAGAGAGTATTTATTATTATTCCAATAAAATATATGTGTTTCTCTTTTAGATTTTTTTTAAAAAAATTAATTTTACCTTATTACCTTTTACTTCTATTTTCATTTAAATAAAATTACTTTTACTTTATGCATACTTTATTTTTTTATCCTCAAATCAACAATATTTTTATCTCAATTTATTGTCTTTGACACAAGAGGAATACAAAAGTGTTCTTAACAGAGCAACCACTCCAAAAATATCTCTTTCCTCTGTTGAGTTCCTTTTCTTCTTATAGCTCTTAAGCAGATGGATCAAGTGAAACATAGTTTGATCTGATTGGCTCTTAAATCTCATAGCTTCCATCTCAAACCTATAACCCCCACCATTTTATTATGTATCCCTCTCATCCCTCCCTCTCTTACTCTTCCTCGTGTGTTCGGTAACGTCTAGTTCTCCACCTTAAAGAACTGGTTGTTTCCCTTGCATCCTTTTAATATTAATCACCTTTTCAAAACAAAAAAAAAAGAAAAAAAAAAACTCTATGCAGAGTTAAATGTACTATATTTGTCCTCAATTAATCTTACATTTTCTTTTACTTATTTTGTTTTTCAAATTACATCCTAGCGTTGTTTTTTTGTTTTTTTTTTGTTTTTTTTTCTTTGCCTTTTTTTTTTTTTTAATGTTTTCTTTGTCTTAAGTGGGATTTTAACTTTCTTCTTTTGGGTATTGGTCCTATATTTTTTCATTGTTATAGTATTGTGTATCGTTTTCATTGCAATATTATTACCTGTTAAGGGGGTTCTCAACATAATAAGAATTCACAAAGTTAAAGTATGGATAATGTACCTTGCACCATGTCAGATGTCTCTAGTTCTCGCTTCTAGCTCTCGGTCCTCCTACCTCGTCTTGTATCCTCGTGGATGCCTCCTACCTGGTCCTGTATCCTGGTGGATGTCCACTATTCAGTTAGTCCTCGGGAATATTAGTTGTCGGGTTTAGAGCATTTATCATTACTTGCCTTTGAATGGAGGGGAAAAAGTCCTATTTATAGGGCTAAATATCAATCATTGTTTGGTACATAGTGGACAGCTTGCGACACGTGGCGTGATGTGAGGGGAGACTCTGCAGGAGGAACGACACATGGCCCGAGGCTGAGAAAAGGCCACGGTCTCTCGGTCGAGTTTCACGGGGGTCTCGGGTCGAGGGCCGTGACTTCCAGAATGATTAGAGCGCAAAGCAGGTCAACGTGATCCTCGGTTCCCAACATGTCCTCGATGCCCGAGTACTTATATCGGGGACCGAGAAGTTTAATAGAGGGCCCACCATTTGCCCCCCTCCTAAGCGCCGGGACCGTTCCACACGAAGGGTTAGGACGTTTCCTATCTCGAAAAGTCAAGATCGCTGGCACGTGAGTGGCGAGTCCCCGGTCCCATCTCCTTGGGATTTTCGCCGACACGTGTGGCGCGATCTGGAAGATCAACGGATGGGGGGGAGTAGCCGTTGGCGCACCACGTGTTACGACGGTTCGTTTCTCATGCCAGGCCTATAAAAGGGAGAGGGAGGAGGTTCGGCCGCACCTTTGCTCGCAGCAGTTTGCTCCCGCGCCGAGAACAAGGATGAAGATCGGAGATCTCTCAGAGGAATCACATCAGCCCCTTTTTCGCTCAGGTATGCCTTCGTTCCATTCTTTTCTTTCTTCTATTGGGTCTAACGTAAGGTTATCCCCGGATGAGGAGGTTGACGGGGAATTTCTCTCTTTGGCTTTCCTCGGTGGCCCTTTACCCTCAGATATCGGGATGGCCATCAACCGACGAAAATGGCCCATTGATTCTACAGACACAGAAAGCGGACCGCCACACAAGAAAGAAAGAGGAGAGCCCTCTGGGATGGGACCCGAGGCTCCCAGGACGAGGTCCAAGACTCCCGAAGAGGCAGCACCCTGGACTACCGAGAGGTCCCTCGACCAATGGCGAGCGAGGTATTACGTTCCTTCCGAGGTAGTTACCCGGGTACCTTTATCGGCCGAACGGTCAAACACCGACCTCGCGGGTCACTATACTATGTTTCGGGAGTACCTTATCCTGGGCCTTAGGCTACCGCTCGGGCGTTCGAGAGTCTTGAGGTATTTTAGGCTAGCGCCCAATCAGCTTACTCCTAACGCGTGGCGGGCGATTGTAGGGTTCAAGCTGCTGTGCGTCGCGTGTCACGTCCCGGATACTGCCAACGTATTCCGGCATTACTTCCGTCTGTCATCTTCTGGGAGTAATATGGGGCATTGGCATCATTTTGTGTCTCGCGGTGGGAAAATCTTAACGGACAGCCAGTCTTCCATACACACCTGGAAGCATTAGTTCTTTGGCGTCGCCGCCATCGAGCTCGACGAATTCTCCTTGGCATGGAGACCTTCTTCAATGTCGTCAAGGCACCAGGTCAACAAAGTTTCCCACCTCTCGGGACCTGAGAAGGAGACTCTTGACATCAACCGCTATCACGGGACAGACCAGCTCTTTCCGGTCGACACCGTGATTTTTTACGGGTGGGTCGACAAACCGGATAGACCAGATATCAGAGAAGGGTACACTGGTTTGATCCAGAATATGCTTCCCTCCGAAAAAAAGAAGACGAAGAAGAAGAAAGGCAAGGAAGGAATCTCGGACCGACAACCGATCCCTTCGGGTTCCGAGGCAAGCTCCTCGGAGTCTAGGGGAGGTGACTCGGAGGAGACCACCGAAACCGGGAATAGGGGGGACAGTTTGCCGAGTCCTCATCATTCCGAGGTTCCATTGACGGTGGTAAGCCCGAGACCTCGAACTAACATTTATGATGTTATCCTTTCAGACTCATCACGTTCGGAGGAACACATGGATCCTCGCGAGTACGAGATACTCAAGCAGAATTGCCCAACCGAGAGGGTCGTGGCCAAGAAGCGTCACAGACCGGTAACCCGGTCTGGTCGACCCCCTTCCTCCCCGAAAGAACGTCCCACGACGTTGGGGAAGAGCCTCAAGGTCATGGAGACCTTGAAGGAACGAGCCGAGGTAGAGGCGTCTACGAACCTCCCGGCCCTCGCAGGTGACGATGAGATGAGAGTGTTTCTGCCTTTTACCCGCCGAACTCCTGAGGGCCCACGACCTCCTCAACCGTGTCATCCCAACAGCCCCGTCAACGGGTCTTGGCCGGGAGACCGAAGGACGTGATCTACTCGGCCATAGAGGTGCTCGTCAACCAACCTTCCGAGGCCGGTACCTCAGGCCTTCTGGACCCCGTTGCTTGCCAGATGGCAATGGCGGGAGTAGTGCTTACCCGAGATGCAGAGGTTTTCCAAGCCACCCAGCGCAGTTTTAGCGAGCTGGCCGCCTTACTGGTAAAGAATTCCTACACGGTACGCTTCCTTATTTTAATTCAATTTTTTAACTAACTCTTCTCACTTTTGTCTCAAGTGTTGTAACTCGGCTAATAATCGTTCTGGATGACAGATCAATCTCGTCGTCGGATAAATGGCATCCCATTTCAAGGCGGTCACGCGGGAGCGTGAGGCCGCCGAGGACAAGGTGAAGGATGCCCGCCTGAAGACTCGAGACGCTGGGAAAGAGGTCAGGGAAGCTAAGACCGAGGTCGAGCAGCTTCAAGCCGAGGTCGCGCGCCTGAAAAAGTTGGGGGAGGATTCCGAGAAACGTGAGGGCGAGTTCCAATATGAGATCGAAGGAGTAAGGCTCGAACTGAAGTCCGTCGGGACCAAGGCCATCGATGACCATCTGAAATCAGAGGCCTACCTCCTCTCTCGGGCAACTGAAAATGCCCTGAAGTACAAAGTTGCACAGGAGGAGGTGATCGAAGTGATGAGGAGGTTGTACCCGAAACTCGATATCGATCCCATTTTCTTGCTTCCCTTGAAAGACGAGGCCCTAGCCTGCCGGTCTCGGGTTCGCATTCCCTCGGACTCCATGATGTATTCAGAGCACTACGATATGTCGTCGGACTCGGAGGATGAGGACGAGGCGGGGGGAAAGGGCGCCGCGGGCCAAGATCCCTCGGATGCCGCGGAGTAAATTGGTTTGTCTTTGGGATATTTCGCTTTGTCAGAAAGTTATATGTATTTCGCCGAATGACTTCAAGTG
>JBBYHH010693032.1:0-10144 GCA_038382905.1 Daphne laureola
TACCATAACATGTTTGACAGATAATGACTCTCATAGTTTAATGAATCAGTATTTGCAACTGAAGGTCAGTTCCCAGTCCGAGGGTAAGAGTGAGTTGGATAAATATTTGGATGAGGATGTAGAAGATATAGGAGAAGCGGGGCTGAATTCTAGCATGAAAATTCTTAATTGGTGGAAGGTGAATAGTCCTAGGTTTCCTATTCTGAGTTTAGTTGCACGGGATGTACTGGCCATTCCTGTTTCCACTGTTGCTTCGGAGTCCGCTTTCAGTACAGGAGGTCGGGTGTTGGATCAATATAGGAGTTCTTTAGCTCCTAGAATGGTTGAGGCTTTGGTATGTGCACAAGACTGGCTTAGGAAGGACAAGAATGCAGTCACCCTTCAAGAACATCTATTAGAAATTG
This sequence comes from Daphne laureola, assembly GCA_038382905.1. Lineage (NCBI taxonomy): Eukaryota > Viridiplantae > Streptophyta > Magnoliopsida > Malvales > Thymelaeaceae > Daphne > Daphne laureola. The sequence continues at coordinate 405 of JBBYHH010693032.1, forward strand.
AGAAGATTGATCAAGGTTCGCATCGTTTAAATTTTTCTTACTTGCATTCTTTTTTCTGTTGAAACTTGAAACTGTAACTTCTCTTTTCTCTCTTTCAAATTTTCAGAATTGAAGAAGGTTGATAATGCTCCACCTATTATTGATGTATGAAGCTTGATGGTCTAATTATTGTTACTTGGAATTGGACTTGGAACAATTTGAGAAAAATGGATGTATTTTTATTACTTTGAATGTTGATTGTTGGTTGTTATGTTTGTTTAAAAATTTGTTTGAATGTTGGTTTGAATGTTTGATGTTTGAATGTTTGTTTAAAAGTTTGTTTGAATGTTGATTTAAATATTTGATGTTTGATAGTTTGTTTGAATATTTTTCATACCAATGCAATGGTATAGTTGTTTCTGTAAATTCTGCTGCAGCTGCAAGAAAGGAAAATAGAGAAAAATAACGTTTGCATTCAGAAATTCAGGTCTGATTGGACAACCCGACCTAAACCCGATTAGGTTCAGGTCGGATCAACCCGGATTCGAAATTTTCATGAACTTATTCGGACTGTAAAGTAAGCTTTTTCAAATTTTAGATTCGGGTTGACCCGATCCGAAATCCGACAAACCCGACCAGTTTTCAACCTTAGAATAGAGCGCATCGAATAAGCGGCCAGCTCGCCCGCGTGAGGCTCCACCTCCGGCTGCGAAACCGGCAACAACACTCCTCCCATAGCCGCCAGCCTGGTGGCGGCACCCCTCCTCGGCCGCCCAAACGGCGGCGACGCCTCTCCCACGCAGCGGCGACACCCCCGGCCGCCACCTGAGGCGGCAACGCCCCTCCCCCGGCGACGACGCCCCTCTCCGCCGCCACCTGAGGCTGCGACACCCCTCCCATATGCCAGCGAACGCTTTGGAGCGAGCCTCAGCAACAAATTGTTGTCGCTCAGATCTGCCTGCATATTTTTCGCTGAAAATGGAGCTCTGCTACCGCCCATTTGAAGGGTCGAGCCTCGCAAATCCGGTCCCTGGTAGACTAGATCGCTCACCAAGCCTCAACCAAAAACCCCAACTGATCGTGAGAAAACAATTACACCTCCGACAAACGATCTCTCCGCCGTCTAGGACGGTGCCTGGTTCGAATCGATCACTGGCATGAGTTCCAACGCACTCTTGATCGCTCTCAAAGCTTCATTCCGTCAACTATGGTTTTGATTTGTTCTAGTTCATAAAAATGGAAGCTTTGAATGAAAAAGTGGTGTTTGTGTGGAATGGAAACTGCTCGGCTCTACAGTTGCATTAAATTAGAGATTCCACCATCCCATGATTTCAGCCTTTATTTTATGTTTTTCTAAAATTAATTATAAAAACCACCATTTTTTTAGACTGGAAGTTCGGTTTTTTCGTCATGGGTGAATCAATAACTCACACCAAATGGAAAAAAACTATACAATCATTCAATGAGCTTGGAGCATTAGGCCCATGGGCTTTCTTGAAGCCCACTCACACATAAAACAAACAAAATCTGCTCGTACCAACAGCTCCTCCACCGTCCCTGATCGGAGAGGAAAGGGAAGGCTCCTCCACTCCAACTTACAGATCCATCCGGCTCCGGCGAGAATTCAATTCAAATGGCGGGTTTGTTAGCATGGGCCGCCGACGTAGTCGGCGGCCACCACAGCAACGATGATGACGAAGAGTCTCGAATCCCCATCGCTTTCACACCAGAGCAGCAGATATACGCTCAGCAACTCGACCACAACGCCGCCGCCCTCAGCCGTGCGATCCATGATCTGCGCCTCCGGTTGCCTCCTCCCGACATATCTCACCGCCTCCCCGACCTCCACGCCCACTCCCTCGCCTCCAACGCAGCCCTCGCCCTTCAGCTCAACGCCCATTCTGCTACTCGCCACCAGGTTACTACTTCATCTCTCTGCTCTCACCCTTACCGGCCGGAGATATTTCCATTGATTAGGTTTCAGCCGAACGTAAAATTGAAATTTGTGTCTTCTACCGTTGCGATCCGTGACATGGTTTTTATTGGTTCAAATCACATGATTGTGTACTTGTCGACTAATACTAGAATAGTTTAGCTTCAAACTCGGGCGGAGTTGTTGCTTAGGCCTTTTAATCTTTATAAACATTCAGACTGCACTCATCAGATTCTTGAGGGTTTTATTTTGGTTCGGATGATTAAGTTTGGAGTTCACTGAAGGATTGGAAGATGTTTTTGGTGGCAGGTGATGGATGTCGGTTATATTGAGGATAACTGTCATGTAGGTTTGTTAAGCTTCTTCTTGTATTTTCTGCTAATATCTGCCGGTAATTCTTATGTTCAGGTCCAGTTGAGGGAGGAGACTCTACAACAAGAAAATTCTGCATATGAAAATGCTATTTCAGGTTGCAAGGATAAGATACTGGAGAAAATGCAGGAAGCGGATTCACTTCGGAACAAGTTAAAGGTCATGCCCATTAAAAATTCATGTCCATTTTGCTCTCTACATAAGTTCTTAACTAGTGAAAAGATAAAATAAAAAAAAAAAAGAAATCTAAGGCTTTAACCTCCTCTTCTATTCGTCTCAGGAAATGGAGGAGATCGAGAGAAGCCTAAAAGCTGAGTTAGAAATTTCTCAGTGTCATTCTGAAAGATCTGATGAAGCTATGCACCAGCCTGTGGTGAATGCTGACTCTGGAGATGAAGCTGAAGCATCAAAGGCTGCTTTATTAGAAAACTTAGAGAACCAGAAAAAGGAACTGGTATGATATTTATGCCATTCTTCCACCACCAGTCATAACTCCGGCTCCTTGCTGCTTCTCCTTTATTCGTGATCAGTTTAATTAATGTATATATATCTATAGAGGTCAATGGAAAAGGCAGTCCAAGATTTAGAGGAAAAATGGGCAACAGTTCAGAATAAAGCTTTACAGCTACCTTCCCCAGGTATCCAACCTTCATAATATTATTATGATTTGTTGATACTATTTTCATTCGCCAGAAGTTGTTACACGGCCATTTTTGCATGTTCTGGTGTTCACAGTAAAATATCAGCTCTACGGTACAGATTTTCATTTTTTCTAATTAATACTCACTTTGGTAAGTTTTGGTTTTCAAATTATTTGATTTCGTGTTAGTGAAAACAAGAGGCAGATCTCATTTTAGAGGGTTCCTACTTCCTAGACATTTCCCAACTTGAGTGTTTTAAAGATCTCAGTATCTCATCTTTTAAAGTATATTCAAATATTGACTTAAATTTTAGAAGCAAGAATTCTTGAATGCACCAATGATTGTAAGAAGTTTCTGTTGCTGCTCTACAGTGCAAAGGGAAAAGGCGTTAGATAAACAACTTCACAGTCTTATTGAACAACTCGCAGCAAAGCAGGTGTGTACTAATTCATCTCAACTGAAGCTTCGTTTCAGCTTCTACCACCTCATCACCCCACAAACACAACTTCAAACTGCTTGAGACTTCCTTGGTGCAAATTTTATTGGACGGACAAGGGCAAATAATCGTCTCACACGTTTCTTTATAATTGCTTGCAGGCCCAAGCAGAAGGGCTAGTAGGTGATATTCATATGAAAGAGATGGAACTGGAGAAATTAAATGGCTTGTGGAGGAAAGTTGAGGTTAGCAACAATGAAGTTAACACTGCAAGGAATAGATTTGGAAGAGGGCATTTTGATAAAGCATCTTCTTCAGATTTCTCAGTTTACATGCAAGACAAGCTTCCTTATTCTGCTGGCGGTAGGTACGAGAATCAGCATAAGCTCATGTTGCTCAGGTCAATGTTTGTGCTTTATATATTAGTTCTGCATATCTTGGTCTTCATTAAGATATCATTTTGAAGACTGCATCCCGGACAAAGCTTTGTTTTGTCTGGATTGCATTTAAATACCGAAAATGATGCATTCTTGCTGTATGATAGTCATGGTTGTATCATATTGTGTTGAAGATGTATGTAGCGAATGTTACACTTGTTACACTTGTATATTTGCAGCTGTTTATTCCGTCTGAAGTTCCACTGTTTGGGTGCACTCTGAGTTGTATCATATGAACTAGGGGTGTAAATGGGCCGGGCCGAACCCGTGCCATTTAAGCTCGAGTTCAGCCCTTTAGCCTATCTACACTACTCGGGTTTGAGCTCGGATTCCTCGAGTTCGATATGTTAGGTTCGAGCACAGCTCGAATAGCTTGATAGGTCGGTTTAGAAACCTTATAAACTACTATTATAATTAGCAAATAATAAAAAATACAAGATACCAAAATTTATGTAACGTGAACACTCATCACAATATCTAATATATAGTCAACAAATCTTAGATATAGTCAACAAATCTAAGAGGTTTGATAGGTATCGATACTTGATACTCAATAAGATCAAGTATCGTTGGGCTCGAGCTCGGTTTGTTGACTTCTCGAGCGCTCTATTTCATGCTCAAACTCAATAGGTATCGACTCAAACTCAATAGGTATCGACTCGATAAGCCTCAACTCGAGCTTGTGCTATCTGTTAAATCATATTTGTACTTGTGGATGGAAGTGGAGAAGGCTGACAAGTTCTTAGTTCCTTTGAAAGCCAGAATCAACTTAGTAACATTTGAGAAGAAAAAAGGGGAAGAAGTCCAATTCAAACGTTTATTAAGTGCCAAAAAGATTTACAGAGATGTTATTGATGATTATAGTCGTATTATGAAAATGTGTAACTTGGGTATGTACTCTATTGATCAAGCATACAATAAACTAATAGGCGGTATTTTTCATCAACAAAGCTTCCTTGTTTATCAAGTATAGCAAGAACTCATTCCATGTGTCAACAGGCCCCGGCAAGCACCAGTGCACGCAGTCGTTCACAGTGGTGTTTTTATGGGGTGACCGGCCGAAACGATCGGGATGACCATCCGGGCGCAGCCACATGATCTCCATAGTATCTATGAGGTGGAAGGTAAGACCCCTAGACCTCCCTTGCTCCTTTGCAGTCCTCAACTCCTGAAGCTGTGTCAAGTAGAAATCCAAATTGAACTGCTGCAGTCTGGTCTCATTGCTACTGAACGGCCTTGTTCTTGGACAATTCCCGCCCTTGTCCCAGTCTCCATTCTCGAAATGAGCTGGTGATAGCGTCCTCAGAAACGTCACGCCCTTGTAATTCTGAAGCCTCGTGAGTTTTGTAAATGCGGTCCTGAATGCCATTTTGTATGCATAGTACCTGCTGATATCTGTCACATTTTTCTCATTGCAGCTAACACAGCCGATGAGCTGTCCTTGCTGGTAGAGGTACACTGGCCGGAAGAACCATTGCCCCGCAGATATGATTACGTAGTCAAAACTCTCGATCTCTCCGCTCCATCCTTCGTCAGCTTCATCCAGGTAGAGGTTCATAAGACTGTTGAAGGAATGGCCTTCAGGGTCTGCATCCCTTGATTTAACCAAGTAGGGTGCCCACAATGTGGCTAAGGTGAAGTTGTAGTCCTTGTAGAACCAGTGCTTGGAATAGTCTGGATCCGATGAATTCTTGTCCGAAACATCCTCCCCCGATGCAGCCTGGTATCGATCAAGACACATTATGAATAGGAGTAAAAAGAAAAAGAGAAAAGAAGAAGAAGAATAAGAAGAAGAACAAAAGTGCGGCGTCCTGAGCCTCTATCTTAATGATTAAGCTCCTAAGGACGCAGAGTGGAGGTCCTGAGTTCAAGCCTTCACATCCCCAATCCGCTAACCCTATGGCTCTATGTATCAGAAAAGGAAAGAACAAAGGTGGTGCAGTTCACTTACACCAGATAGAAGGCATAGCAGAGACTGCATTTGGTTCCTTCCAACAGAGTCACCGACAAAGGCCATAGACTTCCCCTTGACATGCTCCAAGAACTGAGCTGCACTGAAGTAAGGCAGCTCACAATCATCCGGCTTCCACCTCCAGTTCATGAACTCGGTATCTGGCCTCCCGAACTTTATGCAGTTGTGTTGATCAATGATCAAACCACACGTTTCATTCGTGTAATAAGGCCCTTGAGGGTGAGGTACCCATTTACCCCTGACCATGTCACATTCTTCATCACCAGACCCTTGGTCCAGATTGATCTTGGAAGATGGCAATATTGCTGAATAATTTGTGCTCTTGAGGAGGCATAAAGAGAGTGCAGTGAACAGGAAGAGGCTCAAGGTGGAGACCGCAACCCTATGGGAACTGCTGTGTGGAACTAGAATGGGAAGCTCAATGGTCTTTGAAAGCTTCATGGTTGAGGACAAACCTGAGGTAACTTCACAAGAGCAAGTGGTTACAGTCATTATATGAAGCAACAGCCAACAAAGGCTGGCACCACTACCATTCTTTTTTCTCTGCTAAATTGTTTACTTTCTTACCAAACTGCTATCATCACTCTCTTTTTGCTAACTTACAGATTTCAATTGATGATCCTAATTAAGGGTGTCATGATCAAGAGAATCTGGAGATTTTTTTCTTTTTTTTTGCCAAGATACCTTTGCATCATTTGATTAATTAAGGGGAAAAGTTATTGGTAAGGGTGCTTAAAGATCAGAAATTTATATACAGAAATAGAAAAAGAGACTGTTGGGTGTAAAATAAAATGAAATGGGGAAGTGGGATTCATCTCTTAGAAAAAAACTAAAAAAAGGGTATAAAAATTTCTCTGCTTTAGGTAACAGAAACAGTCTCTTTTGTCTATAAATTTGTGTTACTTTTTTTTTTTTCCCTTTCCTTTTTGTGAAGGTGTGGTTTGAAGTATCATATGGAAGGTTCACCAAGTGTACTGACAGATAGGAAATAGTTAAGGATTAGAAAATTGTGTTTTGGACCAGTCTGTGTTAAACATATCTGGCCTCTGAGAGATGCACCTACCTTGCATTTTATTTTATTTTCTTTTGTTGGTGGATGTACAATTATACTATTTCATCCGATTCAGTAAAATTGATACATATTTTTTTTTAATGTTCCAGTAAAATTGATACATTTCTTAAAAAAGAAATTTTTTTACATCAATTTTACTTTATTACCTTTTATTTCCCTTCCCACTTAAAAAAATTATTTTTATCTTATATGATTATTTTATATTTTTATCTTCTAGTTAACAACATTTTTTAATCTTCTTACTCAATTAAATATATTATTTTTGGTAACACGAAGAGAGTACTATTTACTGATGTTTTGATAGACTTACGGAGACAACACTTGCAAGTGTTGGAGATGCATGGAAAACCAAATAAAAAAATAAAATATGAATTGGGGACCAGAATTATTGATGGAGTATTGAAAGGCACATGAAGGTTGCACCTTTTGTTGGTGTTTGTTTTTATTAGAGGTTAAAAGAATGGAAGATTGAGAGACTTGGAAAGGCAATAAATATGATTGCTTTAGGTTTGTCCAGTTTGGTGTGATGAGCCACAAAATGATCATTGGTGGTATGAGAACTTGCTTGCGTGGCTTTACAGATAAGATTAATGGTTTGACAAAATATTTACATAACTTTTTTCTTTCAATAACTTAAACTTGGGGAATTGCCTTGTCTCTCACCTACTTGTCAACAAGCAAGCATATCTTTCATTATTGTTCAGCTTTTTGCTTTACAAACTAGAGTAAATTTCTTTAAAAAATCATGTAAAAATAATTTATATTCTAATCGAGTTTTATTTTAAAAATTTATTCTGTTAAAGTCCTATTGTATATTGTTTTGGTCATTGACGTCCATTTAAACCGTTATTTTTAACAGTTTTAAGTGGTTTTATCTTTTTATCATTTTAAAGTGATGATGTGGCACAATAATCTTAGAATTTTTTTAAGATAGCCCTTATTCTTTTGTTTTCCTAAAACTTTCACTAACTTTCTTTTTAAAATACACATTTTAATCCCCCATCTTTACCACCATCTTCAACAGCGTATCCCTTCAAAATCTCAAATTTTCAATCAACCCAGAAATGGAAAAAATCATGCTTCCAGCTACCTCATCACAACAGATAAAGCAAAGCTGCTCAAACTAATCACAAACACCGACCACCACCATGCCCTTTGATCTCGACCTCAGGATCATCTCCGCCAAACATCTTAAGAACGTGAATTGGCAAAACAAAGATCTCAAACCCTATGGTGTCTTATGGGTCGATCCGAAACAAATCGGAGAAGAAAGGAGACAAGTAGGAGACGAATCAAATTCTCCAAATCCATGAAAATGCTTCTCATTGCCTTCCTTAATCTTCAAAAATGGTACTGATCGGACAAAAGGCCGTGGAGAAGTAAAAAATGACCCAATCGCAGAGGCAAGGTCTGTTATAGGAAGAGGATCTAAAGCGCAACGTTCGCCGATTTGATCAAGTACCTGATATGCTCTTCCAAAAATATTTTTTCTTGTAAAGGATGAGATGAGGGGTCGGGAAAGAGAAAGGGCCGCTCCAAAATGGCGAGACAGAGCCTGGGTTCCTGTGGCGGCGACGAGGCCGAGATGGCAACAGAAAGACGACGGTCGGGGGAAAGGGGAAACAGGTAAAAATACGATCATTAGAGCTCTGGACAGAGGGGCAACAAGCTTCTAATTCTCCAAATTTTCAGAGACTTGGAGCATAGAGGAGATGTGGAGGGAGTTTCGGCTATTTGGGGAGGTGGTAGACATTTTTGTACCCAAAAAACGTTCGAAAGAAGGCCATCGATTTGGATTTGTGAAATTTAGAGGAGTTAGGAATGTGGCAAAAATGGAGAAAGAGTTGCAAGAAGCTAGGGTTGGGGAGGAAAAGTTAAACATCAACCTATCCAGATTTGATAGAGGAGGGGGGAAAGTGATCATAAAGGACAACCAACCAGAAGGGGGAATCGAAAATCAGAACAAAGGGAGGGAGGCATTGTTTAGGAAAATCGATAGAAACGATACAAGATCTTTTTTGGAAACTACTACAGGAAAAGCTCGTCATGATAAAACACCTGCAGCAGTCCCTCAAGTGATTATTCACAAGCCAGTGACCGAGTTAGTCACTATTAAAATTGATGATCCTAGTCCTGAAGAGTTATCGTGGCTACAGAGATGCGTTGTTGGGGAGGCAAAATCAAGAGGAATAATCCACAAAGTGGCGGAACTGTTGAAGGATGAAGGTTTTTCCCAATGCAATTCAAAATACATGGGTGGGTTAAGAGTGTTGATTGAGTGCAACTCTGTTGAGGGCCGAGAGAAGATGCTGGAATTTGGTACAACAAAACTGAAAGAATGGTTCGATTGGATTTTACCATGGGATGAAAAAGTGGACCAACAGAACAAAGGCAGAATAGTATGGCTTAATGTGACCGGAATCCCTCTATCAGTATGGAACTGGAAAACTTTCAACTCACTTACAGCAGTCTGGGGAAAGGCATTGGAACTGGAATCGCTTACTGAGCAAAAAGAATAAATTCACATTGGAAAAATCTGTATTTGGACCGATAGAGTAGAAGATATTAATCAGATCTTGCAGATTGAAGTTAAGGGGATAGTTCATATGATAAGGGTCTGGGAAAATCAGTGTGATATGTTTGATATTGGCCCGAGATACATTATCAGTGCTCAAGATGAAGTTGCGAGTGATAAATCTGAGGACGAAGAGATGGACGGTGGAGATGATGATGACTCGGTGGACTCTGGTGGTGGCGACTCGCTGGGTCCGAGTTGGGTAGAGGAAACGGCGCAGTCCGGGAATCAAACATCAACAGAGATGAAAATACATTTAATGTGGGGTACCAGCCTCCATGTAATCCATCTATTTTTGAATTAAATGAGCTATTAAGAAAAGA
>JBBYHH010693043.1:0-10144 GCA_038382905.1 Daphne laureola
AATTAATTCCCGGCAAAATTACATAGTGAGAAATAATAAATTCTACCAAGGGTCCAAGGCGGGTGGTAACATTTTCCCTCCAAAATCGTCAGCCACACTAATCCCCAATTAGTGGGCGTTTTTGTCCAATTTTCCAAAATGACCATTTTACCCCTGGAACCAAATTTTGGTAAAATTACCTGGGACTCACGAAACATCTTAAAAGTATGAAATCCCATCGAATGGATCTCAATTTAATTCCCGGGATATGAGAATCATCATTAAACATGTCCATTACATGTAAAATAGGGTTTTGAAAATATTACAAACCTCCGAGCAATTCTCATATGAAAATTACCATCCGCCCATGCTGACTGTAACTAGAGGGTTTCAAGGGTTTTGGTTTCAAAACTAAAAGTGCTTTAAATCTGTTTTAAAGCCAATTGACCCATCTCTTGGCTATATCTGGGACTTCAAAACTCACATTTTACCCTTTAACTTCTAAAATCTTTAAAGTACTAAAATTGAGTACCAATGGCTTTGTTCCATCAATTCAATGTCTTTCTCACCACTCAACGTGAGTCCAACTAAATAAATTTCCTCTTCATCAATGGTCAACCTCCCATCTCCACACTGCCCCGCCTCCTTCAGTCAATCCAAGGAGAGGCACAACCAAATCTAGGCTCCATGATGTTCACTGTCCCGACACCTTCACTCACAGCAACACCTCCTTGCACCCCAACTTGCCTTTTCTCGGTTTATATTGCACCCCGACCTCCATGATGTTTACACATAGATGAATGACCTTCGAAAGCTGCAAATCATGGTGGATGTGAGGGTGCATTCATTTAAGCCATGCATGTCAATCTCACTTGATGATTGTCACTATCAGATGTTGCATTCCTACTCAGATCGCTTGATGATTGTCACTTGATTGTCAGATCGCATGTCAATCTCACTTGATGATTGTCACTTGATGATTGAGCAGGCCTTGTAGATTTTTTCTCTTGGGAATCATCAAAGGTTTAGGATACAGAAGTCAGATCTGTGACTTTTGGATATCTGAGAGAATTCTACAAATGCTTAAGGACCATAATATATATTTTCTTCTTAGAAAAACTAGCAAGAAAGCGAATGAAATAGAAAACTATGTGAACACACATAGTTAAATAAGTGATTCACATTGACTTATAATTAAGGAACTACAATGCCTGAGTCAAAGAATGAATAAACATCTCAATTTTGCAGGACTTTGAGAGTTTTCATTCCAAACTAGGTTATCAATCAGGTTTGGCTTGGTTTAAGTTGGGTCTTTCTGATTAGGGTTGAGCTGATTTCGAGTCAGGTCAGGTTCGGATCATTCAGATTTCAGGTTGCATTGGGTCGAGCTGATTTCAGGTTGGGTTGATGATATTTTTCTAGTACTTAGCGTGGGATTGAACTACTTTTAAAGATAAATCATCCATGCCTTGGAGTGGGCTGAGTTAGTCGTTTGGAGCATAAAAGGAAGTGGCTAGAATGAAACCTCAGTAAAACATAGTTGTAGGGATCTTGGTAGTGAATTTGGTAAGTGGCAGTTCGCTACAATGGTCCCAAAAGCCCTGTAAAGACTAGTAACGGGTTAATTGTTACTAATGTCATCACCATTTTTTCTTGGTAGTGGGTCTAGTGAGGGTTAAACCCGCTACACATTTGGTAATGGGCCAGGGCGTTACAAATTCTCTACTACACTAAAAAAAGGTAGAGGCGAAGAAGGTGATCAGAGACATATAGTTACCATATGTCAAAATTCATACATGTGAGAACAATTTTATGTTGTTTCATGATAGATTCGGCCATTTGGTGCATTATGGAGTGTGCAGTTTGGAAAGGTATACTGAGGATGGTTTGAATCATCATGGGAATTGAAAAATGAAGCCAAAGAAGTTTATGCGTTATCTTCCAATCACTAACCACCTAAAGGGGCTTTACGAGTCATAAAAAATGACTGAATTTATGAGTTATCATCTCAGTGCAAATGAAAATGTAATTGATATTATTAGACAGCACAGCCAATCACGGGCATGGAAACACATTGATAAGCTTTATCGTGATTTTGCTGTAGAGGATGGAAATGTTCGATTAAGGTTATGTACTGGTGGATTTAACCCATTGTCTGACACAAGTAACACTTATTTGATGTGACTAGTATTCATCATAGTTTATAATTTACCTCCTAATTTATGGATAAATAAGTGGTGCATTTACATTCCACTGCTAATCCCTGGACCACGATCACCAGAGCGTAATATTGATGTCTTCTTGCGTCCATTGATTGATGAGTTAATTTTTTTTATGGATGATGGGTGTTCAAACATGGGATGCGTACTATAGAAAGAATTTTAGAATACGAGCTTGTCTGCTTTGGACTATTAGTGACTTCCCGGTGTATGGTATGCTATCTGCTTAGAGTACGTATGGAAAACTTGCATGTCCATATTGTATGGATGATGTGTCTAGTTTTCAGTTAAAGTATGGAAAAATCTTATTGGTGGAGTTCTCATCAGAGATTTTTACCCCGTCGTCATAAATATCATTATGACACTTAAACATGAAAATAATGAGAGCACCATGATGGAATCATGTATAGTTTTGGAGAGGAAATTCTAACAGAGATCAACGAGATTCAGTTCCCACCGTCTGCTTCACACTGGTACAAACAACATCCTGATGGGTTTCGGGCTCTCAAAATTGGATCAAGAAATTGATCTTTTGGGAGTTGTCGTATTGGCCTTATTTGTTGGTCAGACATAACCTCAATGTGATGCATATAGAGAAAAATTGTTTCGATAATGTCTTCTACACAGTTATGAATAAAAAAGGAAAGAGTACGGACATCGTAAACTCGAGATGTGGTCTTATTTATCAAAAAATGAGATATGAGTTGCATTTATTTCCCATACATGTCAACCTAAGGTGATTTACACTCTGAATCATGAACATATTGGGAATGTACTGACACGCGCAATGTGTACTATGAAGTGATGTTGATAAGACTCACGTTTTAAGCACACAATCACTCAAATTGTATTTATAAACCTCACCTTGCACTATCTAATCAATCCTATTATAGTGATCAACAAAGTGAGGGTCGAACACAAGAGAGAAGAATTCTAATATATTTGAGTGTAATATGACTAATCTACCTAAGGTTATGGAATAAGATGTGTATGATGATGGTAGAATCAAGTGTGAACAATGGTAAATGTGTTGAGATGAAAATATCAGTACCTTGAGTGTCAAGTCATGAAAGGGTGAAAATGTAAAAATGCTAAAAATAGGGGGCAAATCAAGTTTTAAAGGCTCTCATAGCGTAACATTAAACTATTAGGGGCTTCACCATGTTTAGCATGCAGTAAATATATGTAAACTGCATTAATCAGACTGGTTTCCTCTCAGAACACCGTCCTACCTCTCAACTAGAGTTTCTAGTAGGCACTCTCGTGCTTGAACAATGAACCCTTTGAGGATTACAACACAAGTCTTAACTATTAATAGATTTCTTAGGGTCCTCTCAAACTCATAATTCATCTACCAATCAATCTCCCTAAGTATCCTTCAAGAGAAGCCCTATCGAGCTTTCAATCAAAGACCAAATCATATGTCAATGTAGTGCAAGCATTCTACATACATACAGTAATGAGATAAGTACAAGAAATCAATATTTAATCACACAAAACATGCCAAACATGGTTTACCCCCAAGGCAAGTAAAACCATACAGGATCATACAAATCTACTCACTAATAGACATGTTAATCACATATATCAGCATGATCATACAATAGGACATGATGAGAAACAACTCTAGAAGATGGATCATGAAGTAATCAAGAATCCTTCCATAGGTGGTGCTCCAAATCCATAAAAAGCTCCAAATCCTTAGCCAATTTGTAGTTCCCTTCTAATCTGATCAAAACTTACCCTTAATGGGTATATATAACACTACCTAATGTCCTAATTGACCCTTAACATCGTGGTCATGTTAGGCTACTTAAAAGGGGGTAAAATGGTCCTAAAATGACTTATAATTTAGTTACACAAAAGACAAGATGAGAAAATGAGATCTAACAACTAGGAGAGAGAAGGCTGAGGTGGCATAGTGAGGTACCACCATGGCACCAGCAAGTGGCACCTCCCAAAAATTTCAGCTTAAGTAGCGCTAGCTTATCATGTTTCCTAGTCCCTTAAAGTGGCGCCCTCTTCCTCCGTTGGCTCCAGACTTGCACCACCTAGCACCTTGTAGCGTCTGTATGGGGCGCCTCCAAATATTAAGGGTGACAGTTTGTTGTTGGCATGGTGCCGCTCAAAGTAGCGCCTCATTTTCTTCAATTACGCCTGCCATCTTTGCCAATTGTGCAATTGAGTGCTCCTCAGCTCCTGCTTGAGACTTGAACTCTTCATTTTGGCGTGGGATCTTCCATGATGCTCTGCAATAGTATAAACGCCATCCCCAGCGTCCATTTTATGCCTATTGAACTCTTTTTACACCTCAGCATCTTGGACCTACAAAATATATAACGTAACAAGTAAAGTGCATAAAAACCATGACAATCAAGTACAAATGATGTGTTTTACATCTTAAACATCAAGGAAATATGACTGTGTTTGCACACATAACAACGCATACATGATTTAAACCCAAAATGTTGCTGGTCTCTAACATCGCACACATCTAGAATCTCAAATTTCCGAATCCCTCTATGTTTACTCAAGTCAACTCATGGTTTAGGACCATATATCAATAGAGATTCACATGATCATTTAAGTACTAAAACTTTATTCTCAATGAAATAAACAGAGGGTCACTACCTAAGTGTATATCTCTCATAAAAAAGGGTAGTGAATGTGTGTGTGGTGATCTTTCCTGATGTCATCAATCCATAAGCTTGCAAAGAAACCAAGACTCCTCCACTAATGTCCCTAAGGACATTATGCTTCATCAGTCAGATGGTCTTTAATAATGGTTGTAATGAGGTCGGGCTTGGATAGAGAGGAGTTCGATTGAAGGCTAAGTGTGAGTGGATTTGTAAATACATTCATAAACATGCAAGTTGGGCACTAAAGTCTACAGACTAAATTCCTAATCCCACTCTCTTTTTATAACGCCCACTCAACACTTGACATTTTCCCACACAATTCAGCCTCTCTTTTTGTTTTTCATCCTTGGATTATACAAGTAAACACAAGAGCCTTTTCCATAATTTTTTCACCTTGCACCATTTTTTTTATTTTTTTTATTTTTCATACTTGGTGCTTCTTTTACACTAATTACAACACTAAGGCACACACTTTTTTTTATCCAAGGATGTATGGTCACTCTCTCATAGCTCAACAAATGATAGATATGATAGATATACGATCAATAGAATTGTATCTCTACCCGTAAAAAAAACAAATGATAGATATACTCCCCCAAACCCAAAATGTACACACACCTCTAAACTTCAGCACCTAAAGGCCAATTGACATGTTCATGAAGTATAGGGACCAAAGGATTCTATTAGAGAAAGGATTATAAGAATAAATTAGCTTATACTCAAAGGGGGAAATCTAATGAAATTACATTTAGGTTGGCAATTTAGACAAGTGGCTCATTCCTAATTGTCATATTCTTACCGATTAATCAAACAACACAAATGGATTTGTTATGGTTCAAGTAAGCAAGTTCTAGGTTAAACAAATTTCAAAATGCTCTCAACAAAGAATGATTCACTCACTTTTAGAAAAAAAAAATTTAAATGTTGGCCCAACAGCTCACCGGGTTGAAAATTTCAATTTAAAACACCAAGAACAAAATTATACCACTAGATTGATCACATGCTTCAATATTCACATAGGTCGTAAACATCAATCAACTAATTAAAAAATAGAGATCATGCATCATCAAATATAATGTAAACATGACATGGGTTGATGTTTTAAGCATGTAAAGCATATCAAAAGGCATACTCAACCAGTCACCCTATGACATACACATGAATCCCCCGTAAAACCCAAATAATAGCATGTCCATATGCGTTAGAAGGGAAATAAAAAGGGTGAATTGGAAGAACATACCTTACGCCCCCTTCATTCCTTTGAGATGGGGGATGCATCAAGTTAAGCTTAAAGTTCCCATGAGGTGAAGAGCTGGTCCTTCTTCATCATCAACAAAGTAACTAGAAATGTTTACAATCAATACATGGTGTAGAGTGTGAATAAGAAAATTGACAACATTCACACTCTCAAAGATGTCATTTGAAACTTTCAATTTGGTCAAGAAAATGCAAAGATAGAAGTCATGCAAGTCACACAAGGATGTAATGCACAAACTAAGCATGTATCAAGAATGTAAGAGAGGCATGATGAGAAAATGAGCATGGCAAGTGTTGAGCTAAAGTGTCATGTTAATATGCATAATGTGATGGAGCATAGAAATCATATTTCAATGCAGAATTACACTTTAACAATCATCAATACAACATAAAAGTGTAATGTAAAATATGCTAATGATACAAGATACATGACATTTAGCTTAATTTTGCACTTTTTCACATCAATCAATTTCATACTCTCTTTTACCATTTACAACTCATTAGTCATTGGATGTATTATTTACAACATGCTTAGCCCACAAATCATCATCACATAATCATCAATTCATGTTTAAGTCAAAGACAAGGTAGACAAGACAAATTGAAATTTCTAACTTCAACACTGAAGCTCGAGTGTGATTTTTTACCTTGTGTTATTCAATCAAAATTATAGAGATTTGTATATACCTTGTCCTCCAACGTGAGATGATGTTTGGGTGCTATGCCTTACCAAATTGGGTGTGAAAATGATTTAGAAAATGTTAGAACTTGGATCTTCAAGGAAGCATTGAAGAAGTGAATTGTTGAAGGTAGCAACAAAGAAGTAGGGAAGCTTCTGAATGAGGCAGTGGAATAAGGTGGTGTCATATTGGTGTCTCAACATGGCACCTTCAATAATTGCTGATAGCCTAGACTACCACCTCAAATGGTCAAGGCACTACCAAAGTGACGCCTTCAAGTGACACCACGTTCCATTTTTCTCCAATTATAGTGCTTAGCACATCCACACACTGCCTCGATATGACGCCTCGCCTTGGGTTGAAATGCCCAAATATGCTCTAGGTGGTGCCACATTTGTACATGGCGCTACAAGGTGGTGCCTCACATCTTCATTTTTCCTATCCTCACTGTCGTTCTTACTTTTTACACCAATTTTGTTAATGGTCTTCCAAAATACTTGCTCCATACCATTTTTGCACTCCAATTTACATCCTTTGTTCCTGAAAATACTCAACCAAATTGTGTTAGACCTTATTAGACCAAAAATTGAAAATAACTAACAAATTAACAAAACAATTTAAACTGTTGGGATGCCTCCCACAAGCGTCACATTTATCACCCTTGGCAAGGCATTGATGGATGATATCAAGTAGGCTTTGCAGAGGGGTAACCATGCCCCAAGTTTCCTTGAATGAGGTGAATAATCTCTTAAGATTCTATTTAGTGTTCTTCACCTTCCATACATAGATGAAGTTGACAACCTCAAGCTTTTCGTTCATTTTGATCAATGAATTCCCCACGGTGGATTTTCCATTATTCCTTGCATTGAAAGTGGTAGTAGGTCCATTCTCTGAGCTCTTAGAAGCCAAGTTAGCCTAAGAGGCTATGTATCCTCATTCTCCTCATTCAATCTCTCTTCTTGAGCCTCTTTGATGGAGTAAACTTGCTCCATCATATTGGTGAGGGGCTGGAAAGCCCTGAACTCCTCACCAACTCAATCACTAAGAGGCTCATTAAGTGTTTCCTCTAGAATAGAGTCATTTTCACTTGTTTATCCTTCCTTCTCCTTCTCATCATCCAACAATTTCATTTTCTTCAACTTCTTTCTCTCTTCGATTTCTTTCTTCACATAAGCATCCCACTTTTCTTGCTTCTTCAACATCAATTCATATTGGTCTAAAGTAAAAAACTCTACTAATTCATTATTGGAGACTTTCATAGTGTCTTATAGGTTAAACTTTACCTCTTGATCCGCAACCTTTAAAGTGAGAGTACCCTTTTCCACATTTATCATATCTTTCCCGGTAGCTAAGAATAGTCTACCAAAAATGATTGGCATCCTATCATCCTCCACCATAACAATTACGACGAAGTCTACCATGAAGTAGAACTTGTCCACTTTCACAATAACATCCTATAATATCCCCTTTGGATATGTCAAGGAATGATCCACGAGTTGCAAGCATATTGAAGCTGGTTTAACCTCACCCAAGCCAAGCATTTTGCACACTAACCAAGGCATTAAATTGATGTAGGCCCCTAAGTCACACAATTCCTTGTCACAGTGAAAAAGACCTATGTCACACGGTATAGTAAAATTACCGGGGTCTTTAAGCTTCCAGGGGAGCTTTTTTTGTATCACCATGCTTGCTTCCTCCTTCATTAGTATGAGTTCATTATCTTCAAACCTCCTCTTCTTGTTAAGAAAATCTCTTATAAACTTGGCATACTTTGGAATTTCTCACTAATTTCTGCCCCGAATTCTTCTTAGGGCTCTCACTATTACTATTCACAACATTATTCTCGTTGCTAATTTTTCCTTCAATTTCCACTTCTTTCTTCTACTTATCACTTCCAACTTCCACCAATGACTTCCAACTTCTCCACATTAGAGCCTTGCATTCCTTACAATGCTCTTGGGTGCTTGGTTTGGTGTCGGAAGGAAACTTCCCTTTGTGCAAAGTATTCATTGAGTTGGCAAGTTATGCCCTTTGAGTCTTCTAATTGTGAATTGACTCCCGAGTATTTAATCTTGTTTTCACTATAGGAGTTGGCCTTGTTGATTGTTTGCATCACTTTTTCAAACATAGAGTTCACTTTGGCCATTGGATCTCCTTCGGAAGATGAAGTTTGCTACTGTCTTGCCCTTGAGGGGCTACATTGCTATAAACTTGGTTTTGATAAGGCTGGGGCTTGTTTTAGAAACCTCCTCCTTGTTGGTATTGGCCCTGATTAGCTGGATAATGGATAAAGTTGCATTCCTCTGTGCCTTCTTCCACAAAATCAGTGGCTAGGACTTGTTTTGGAGCCACTTGTTGAGCTTATGTCTTCATGATCTTTTATACCATAGTGGTGATGGCTACCATTTTTCCTTGGATTAAAGTCTCAAAATCCACCTTATACAACCCCCTTCGTACATGGGCTTCCCCTCTTCGATCATCAATGGTTATATGTTCTTCAATCACTTCAAGTAATTCCAAGAAATCCCAATCCTCTTCCAGCTCCTTTTGTATAAACCAACCTCCAACTGAGGCATCAAGGTGTCTTATTGTCCTCTCTGACAAGCCTTCATAGAACAAGCATACTTGTTAATATCTATTAACACACCCGCTTGTGGACACCTCTTTATCAATTCCTTCAATCTTTCCCAATATTGAGTCAAAGTCTCATTCAGATACTCTTTAAACCTTAGAATCTAATTTTTAAGCTCAAAAGCTTTTTGTGGGGGAAAACATTTATTGATAAATGCATGCCTCAGGTCTGCTCTGTTACACCCACTCCATTTGTACTATTTATTTTCGATGTATTATTGCCAGAATTTGATTATGTAATTTTTTGGGACTTGGAATTTTGTGTATTTATGATGCTATTGAATGAATAAAATGTCCCAGAGAATTTTTTAGAGCCCATTTTATGGAATTCTAGCAATTTACAATATTTTAGGAGTTTCAAACCATTTTTCCAAAAATTAGATTCGGAGGGCAAAATGGTCAACTTTAGAAAAAAGTTGAAAAAATCACATCTTGGGCTTGGACCCAAGAATCCGGTGGTTTTTTTGGAGGCCAAATGGGTTGGTTGAAAATGGGCTTAAGTGAAAGGATTATTTATGGAAGAAAGAAATTAAATAAGAAAGGTAAGAAAAGAAGTACTCATTTTGGAAACATTTTTAGATAACCATGTGTCATCCATCCTATGGTGAAAATCTAAAAGGAAATCTCATCCAAGGGTTGATATCAAAGATGGATAGATAATGTTTGAACATTATCTCTTGAATAATGAAAAGAAAAAGAAAGGAAATGAATAAGTATTATGAAATAGAAAGGATATAAG
>JBBYHH010693065.1:0-10143 GCA_038382905.1 Daphne laureola
TACCATGGTCATATCCAAATCTAGATGTATCCCGAGCAAAGGGATCCATAAAACCTAGAATGAAAAAGACCTATACTGGCGTCTCTTGGGTCTGCGGCTTTCTTCCTTTGTCTTCTCGATCCAATCTTCTTGTCCAAGTCTTTTTCATTGCAATTTAAATCACATTTAAGAAATCTCTTTTACATAGAGGGTATTGGATGAGAAGATAGTTTTACAATGAGAATATAAGGAGAGGCACAACGCGCATGCTGTATTTACCAAAAATACATCCATTCATCCCAGGGCTATGACCGTTTACCATGCATCAAAAAATCATCAAAACATGCTAAAACACTCATTCAACAAGTTTGATATTCAATTAACGTCTTCATAAAGTTCTGGGTCAAATTTGAGCAAAAATAAATTTTATGGACTTTTCTGTAATTTTTAAAACTTATCTCACGTAAAAAAATTTAAAAACAACGCTCCGGGACCATTTTAAATATTACCATAAAATTTTGTGAACTTTTCTTAAGTTTCATCATTATTTTCGAGCGAAACTGTGCAAAACAGAGACCCCGTAATTAATTTGAGGCTCAAAACAAAGTTCTGGGGTAATTTGCACAATTTTTAAAACTGCAGGGGCAGGGGGCGAATTTCCACCGGTTCAGCCGAACCAGGCCTGGCCGAAACAGGTGAACCGGCCGGCCCAGCCTGGTTCAGTAAACCAGGGCCGAGCCCAACCACCGGCCCAGCTGGGTCAGCTAGGGTTTCACAACCCATTCGCCCCCAGCAGCTAGCTGTGGACCATCTGTTTGTGACCTCAGCCTTCCTGGGCTCCGATGATGGTGCCCCTGCCTCCATTGGAACCGTCTCGCAGATGATTAGCCATCCACGCCACTTCCTTCACCATCCGACGGTGGATTTCCGTGACGGTGGCGTCGAAATCGTGGACTACTATTCATCCAAATTTAAAATATGAATAGTATTAAAAATTCGTTTCCAAATTTAATGTTTTATTAGATGAAAAATTAATCTAAAATCCGATTTCAATTAATTTCTCCAATTATTAACATGCAATAATTTTTCAATACAAAAATAATTAATTGCACACAAAAATTATACTGGATTGTACAAGTTACTCTGATACCACTATAAGGGTTTGTAGCATCAAATAACGTAGAGAAAATAAAAACCCTTTCCAGGATCCATGTACAATCTAAAATAATATAATTAATTATTCAAGAGATTATCTGAAAATCACTTGATTTGCGTTCTTTCGGCAGATCTGAATGTACAGATCCTCTAGGGTATCCACATGCGAGCAACTACAGAGTCATTCTTCTTCTTTTGGTGTGCTAGCAACAATTCATTGAAAAACATAGCACTAGAGACCACACATAAAAATCAAAATCACTCTGACTTTTCTGAATTCTTATGTTATCAGTTTAGTTCCAAACTGTTGTGAACCCTCCATTCCAGCTACTTGCTATAGTAGACGGTGAACTCCGGTGAACGACGTTTCACAACTCCAAAGATCTTTTGTAAAACCAATTAAAAGATTTTAAAAATAAAGTTCACGAAAGAACTAAGCAGTTCAGACACGACCTGAGATTCAGAGTGCGTTTACTTCCAAAGTAAGAAAGAATGAAGGAAAATAAAAGAAATACAAAAATACAAGTAAATAGTGTCAAGGTCATCCAAGTTTCTCTCTGTTGTATTCCTTCAGTTGCACAGCTGCGCATGTCTATCCCGACCTTCTCTCCAGTTCATGATGATAGTCAGGTTCCTTGCAAGTTTTATATGACGGGTATGAGAATATATTTAAACAAGTAAGAATTCAATTATAAGTAACTTGCAAAGCAAGTAATGAAAGATAGAAGGGTTCAAGAGACTTACAGGGGGTGGCGGCCCCCGCCAGGAAGAAGGGTTGACCTTGACTCGGCAAGTTAGTCTGATCTCAGTTCTTAGTTCCACCTATTAGAGATGTTTCATGTTATAATTATAATTTCCAATGTGGTCCCAGTTTAGTTACTTGTCTTCCAGTAATTGCTCTGCATATCCTCCCAGTAATTGAGTTTATGTCTTAGTCATTATATATGAAAAGTAGTATGAACACCTCCGTTATCTATTTATAGCTGAAAGTTAACGTACTAGATCTATGTGCATATTCTCCAATGTTTTTGCCCATCTTCTCTTATGAAACTTTCTTATTTACAGTAATAAAGGTTTGGATGCAAGAAAGCATGGTAAAAATACTACCATGGCCGAAACCATTAATTGGTGAATTACCAGATTAACTTCTTAATTTCTCTCGGTTTTCTTCCTCACATATCAGTTTTCTCCATTACCTATTAAAAGTCTTTTAAAGATCAGTTTTAGTACCTAAGACATAATTGCACACATCATCCCAAATGGCCAAACCCTTATTAAACTTTTACTCCTACTTTACCTACCCAAGAAGCCGCACTTCTCTTCAAGAAGCTTTATAAATATAAACACAATAGTATTTAGTCACTTATATTTCAGTTTTACACCTTCCACGATTCCCAAATCATCAACAATCAATTCGGCTCCTTCATGAACCACCTTTGTCCTTGCCATGCAATATTCTCAATCCACCATTTACTTCATTAAAAGTAATATCTAATATAAATACAGTATTAGCACCAACCATTCTCCTCAAATCAACTACACAAGTAATGAGTCACTTGAGTTCTTTAGGGGAACAAGTCTATGTTTCACCCTATACTGGTATTTTTATCTCAACTACTCAATCATTCATAGAAGATTACTACACTTAAGAGGATAATTTCCACAAAATTCCCAAAATCCTTCAAAATTGGATTCGGTTATGAGTCTCTCTTCATGACAAGCTTTTAAACACTTCATGGATTGTATTTTAGGCACAAAATCAGTCACAATAGAAGAATACGAACATAAAAACGATCCATTTACCTCCTTCACTTCACTTGACTGAATCTGCTACTTAGGGTTTGGATGATCTTTCTTCAATTATTTGCAGGGAAAAGAAGTAAGAGCTGCTCCAATGTTGATGATGAAGCCGGAATTAACAAGAGGAGTAAATCCCTCAACTTTTCTTAAAGGAACCAAGGAAGAAGGAGGGAGATGAAGTGATGGATTCGTCCCTCTGTTTCTTTGAGATCAACCTCCAGACCATAAGAGAAAAGATGAGAAACTGGCAGTCCCTTCCTCTCCTTTTCTCCAATTAGTCTTTTTAATTAGAAGGAATTAGGAAAACCCTCTAACTAATATTAAACTGACAATAAAACCCCATTTGCTAGTATATTTTAGAATCACTCTTCCTCTTTTATTCTCTATCAGTTTTACCACTCATAACTTCTTCTAACTTTATTTCCTGAAAAGTAGGTCAGTAACCAATTCCTTCTTATTCTTCAAGTAACCTCCTAAATTGAAGTTTTCTTCAATTTATCCCAGTATTTAGAAATTTTATAGTGTTATGACATGTCTGGAAGGATAGGTCATAACACCCAATGGGTTACTTCAAAAGGTTAAATTATAGCTCTATAAAATAGGAATCCAATGCCACCAATCGCATCCCATTTAGAGGTCTGTAGCTCCCTGTGCATCCATTACAACATCATTGCACTATGCTCATTCATAACACTTAGCAGACTGCCAACCGAAGTACTCCAAATATGGAAAAAAGTGTATTCAATGGATATCTTATGAAGGGAGGGAACCAATGCAATTAATTTCACTCAATTTAGACTTTAAATAAAGCTTAGGGACCTAATTAAAGATTGCTGAGATGTCACTATCAGCAGTGGTCCCCTCCTGAAGAATGAAGCCAAAACACATTATGGATTGATTGGGACCTTATGACAATGGTTCATACCTCTTATGGCTACCATCCTACTCTACTCTAAATACAATTCAAATGTAATTTTAGATTAGGACACTTATGGTAATGTTTAGTAAGGTAAGTAGTCTTAGTTAGCCTAGTTAACTAGGGTTAGGACCTAAGTAAGGATGATTTTCTTGGGTTAGTTGCTAACCTAGGGATATGAAGGTCATTTCATGTTAGGGCCGGATATCCTTAGCATTCTAGGGTATACATTTCAGCCACAAATACTATTTTGAATTAGAACTCATATTTTGCAAGATTGAAAGAAGATTTTGCTCTCTCTTGCTCATCTATGATTCTCCTTCTACCTCCACTATCCAACCTCTAGGTTCAATCCTTTTGGACCTAGGATCTAAATATATATTGCTTCAACATTTTTTTGAAGAGGTGCTAGATCCACCCCATCAACCATGACATCAAAATCAAACCCAAGGATGCACAAAGCTAGGGTTTGAGCCAATTCAACCCCATCCATTCTTCCTCTTTTTGATTATGGGTTTATGTGTTCTTCCTAACTCAATAGGAGGTTCACATCAAGGATTCACCTTAGTTTTCCTATGAAGTGGGGTTGTGACCCCTTCTGGGCCCCTCATCATCATCTATAAATAGAGGAGGGGTGGCACCATTCTTTGTTGTCCCATTGGCAACATTGCCCTCTCTTCTCTCCCTCTCAAAGCCTCACTAGAAGGTATTCTCTTAGTGATTGTGGTTGAGACCACTCTAGAGTTTTTCTCATCTCTAGGCCATCTCCTTGGTGTTCCACCAAGTCAAGTCCTCATTCTTGAAGTTTGGAGCAAGAGCCTTTAAGGCCCTTAAGCTGTTTTCCAGGTGCAAGATACACACTTCCTCTCTATACCTTTAGTACCATGCTAGGACTTGTTTGTATTAGTATCATCCTAGGTTGTGTGATACTAATGGATGATAAAAGGCACAATTTATACAAGGGACATCATGTTATCAACTAGATTAAGTATCTATGCAATAAGTTTTCAAATGAATGACATGATATCATGTGATATGCTTGTGATGCATATGTGATATATTAACACGAAAGCATGTTAATGATGATCCTAAAATTTTAACTTCATTATGGATGCATGCATTAAAGACTGCTGCATATCTTTTGAATAGGGTTCCTAGTAAGGTAGTTCCTAAGAAACCTTACAAACTATGGATGGAAAGGAAACCTGGTTTAAGACACCTTCACATTTGGGGCTGCCCGACAGAAGTGCATATTTATAATCCACATGAAAGGAAGCTTGATGCAAGAACCATTAGCGGTTACTTCATTGGCTATCCTGAAAAGTTGAAGGGGTACACATTTTATTGTCCTAACCATAGTATGAGAATTGTTGAGTCTGGTAATGCTCGGTTCATTGAGAATGGTGAGTTCAGTGGGACCGGAGAACCACGAAACGTGGATCTTCAAGAAATTCGGGTAGAAAATGATACACCCGATATTTCTTCACAAGTTGTTGTCCATCTTGTTGTATCACGACCACACAACATTCAGGAACAACAAAATAATGCTCCAAACCCACATGATGAACATGAAGTTAATGAACCGGCTAATGATGAACAAGTCATGAATGATTAAGTGGTAGGTGAACCACAAGGAATAACATTAAGAAGGTCTAAATGGAAAAGAAGACCAGATATTCTGAATGACTATGTGGTTTAGTCACTTGAACATGAATGTGACTTGAACATTTGTAATGATCCAGTCTCTCTCAAAGAAGCCATGAATTGTGATAATTCTGAAAAGTGGTTAAATTCCATGAAAGAAGAGTTGAAATCAATGGATGACAACAAAGTTTGGGACCTTGTTAAGTTACCGGAAGGATCCAAATGAGTCAGCTGTAACTGGGTCTTTAAGACCAAGCGGGACTCGAAAGCTAACATCAAAAGGTACAAGGCTAGACTTGTTGCCAAAGGTTACACTTAGAAAGATGACATTGATTACAAAGAAACCTTTTCTCCAGTTAAAAAAAGGACTCTTTGAGAATTATTATGGCTTTGGTGACTCATTATGATTTGGACCTTTACCAGATGGACGTAAAGACCGCCTTTATGAATGGTGACTTGGAAGAGGAAGTTTATATGGACCAACCAGAAGGGTTCTCAATCAAAGGAAAGGAAATTTTGTTGTGTAAGCTAAAGAAATCAATATATGGACTAAAATAAGCTTCCCGACAATGGTATCTAAAGTTTAATAATACCATTACATCTTATGGTTTTGTAGAAAACACCATTGATTGATGTATCTACATGAAGGTCAGTGGGAGAAAGTATGTTACTTTAGTCCTATATGTTGATGATATTCTGATTACTGCTAATGATGTTGGCTTGTTGCATAATGTAAAGAAGTTTCTCTCTAAGAACTTTGAAATGAAAGATGTGGGTGCGACGTCCTATGTGATTGGAATAGAAATATTTTGTGATAGATCATAAGGATTGTTAGGATTGTTTCAGAAAGGCTACATCACTAAAGTATTAGAGAGATTCAGAATAGAAAAGTGCTCTTCTGTGGTAGTTCCAATTCAGAAAGGGGACAAGTTTAGTGAAAAGGAATGTCCTAAGAATGATTTGGAACGAAAAGAAATGGAATCTATTCCCTTCCCTATGCATCTGTGGTTGGGATCTTGATGTATACACAGTCATGTACATGGCCAGATATCAGCTTTACTGTTGGAATGTTAGGCCGATATCAAAGCAACCCCGGATTGGACCACTGGAAAGCTGCAAAGATGGTCCTGAGGTAAGTACAAGGATCACATGGTCACTTATAGGAGGTTAGATCACCTTGAAGTGGCTGGCTACTCAGATTCAAACTATGCTGGATGTGTGGACTCAAGGAAATCCACATTCAGTTACATGTTTCCACTGGCCGGAGGAGCAGTTTCATGGAAGAGTGGAAAGCAGTCTGTCATGGTACTTCCTATATGGAGACTGAGTTTGTGGCATGTTTTGACGCAACTGTTCATGGATTGTGGCTACGGAACTTTGTCTCAGGGCTCAGAATTGTCGACAATATTTCCAAGCCACTAAGAATTTATTGTGATAATTCCACAATTGTCTTCTTCTATAAGAATGATAAGTACTCGAAGGGTGAAAAGCACATAGAGTTGAAGTACTTGTCAGTTAAGGAAGAAGTTCAGAAACAAAGAGTATTTATTGAGGATATTGGTACTGATCTAATGATAGCGGATCCGTTAACTAAAGGATTATTGTCCAAGACATTTACTGGACATGTTGAACGGATGGGCATAATAGAAAAGTCCTTATTAACATGATGGTTTGATATGTATACATATAACAGTTATGCTCGAATGGTTGACACTTGTGAATTCAATTAATGTTATGTTTCTACTTATTTACTTATACCTGTATAATTATGGTTTGAGGATTATTATTTCCCTCATTGATGAATTGAGGATTATAGTTAACCTCATATAATGTAGAGGATTAAAGTTTCTCTCGATTATTGTTTAACTTTAGTTGAGTTAATATGTGATACATGAAAGGAATCATGTCGATTAAATGACTTGTGACCGCCATTATCCTATCATTTCAATTCAGTTAAAGATGATGACTTGAAGGTTTACTGTAAAGTGCCCACTTATGAGTTTGAATCGTCAAGTCATCACATGGGCCAAGTGGGAGATTGTTAAATTATTTTTAAATAATTTCATTAATGTGGCCCATGTAACTAATGGGCTAATTCTAATTGGATCGGGTCTAATATGATGGCTATTGGGATTAAGAATTAGAGTTAGAATGAGATTAAGTTTTTCTACCATCTCCCTTATAAATAGTGGGTGTTGGTATTAATCTGACCACCACCACCACACATAACAGAAAATAGTGCATTTGGCACCATCGAAGAACGCACGGAAGGGAAGAGGAAGAGAGGGTAGAAGCCACACTTAAAGTTTGAGTTCTTCTCAGAAAATCAAGAAAAGCATGGATCGAGGTTAGTCCTAATTGTTGTATTTAATTTTATGCAAATCAATTTCGTTAGAATGATCCTAATTTATGGTAGATTGAATAGAAATAATCCAACAAGTTAGCAATGTTTCTAAATGTATAGTTATATAATATAACATATAATGTAAGCATATATATTTTAAATATATATATATATATATAATATAATGTAAGTAAAAAAATGTATGCTAGGGTTTTTCAATGTTCTTAATGCCGTTGCCGCCGGTTGCCTCTCACCACCGATGAAGTGAAGCCTCCCGCCGACGTTCTGTTTGGCTTCCTCATGAGACTAGCATTCTGGTTTCACTCGGGGATGCCTCTTCATTCTTCCTGGCGCTGTCGATAAATAGGAAGGCATCAGTCTACTACCACCTATAGTCGACTCCTCACTCAAGGAAGTACGGTGTGCTACGTTTGGCGCTTTGCTCAGCAGCGTGGTGATCAAGGGGTTTTTGTGACTACCTCGTTGCAATGCAAGAAATGCACTACATCGGATCAAATAAATTTATAAAATATCTTACAACCCTTGTACTTGTCAATTATAGCACGAGATGTTTGAGTAAGGGATTGAACGTAAGAGAATCAGAGCATTTAAGGTCTAAATGTGTTAAGTGTGTGAGACTAATCTACTATAAATGCAAGTGGACAATGATGAAATGGTGAGTGTGATGATGAAAATGTAAGCGCAAGAGAGAAAAGTAAATGCAAGGAATGGAGGATGTGACAATCAGCATCTTGTGGATTCTCACTTGTGGGCTCTCTAAGGGTGAATCATGCATACTAAAGATCATGTGTGTGCATCTCAACTTGTGTCCTAAAGGTAGATTATGTTCAATTTATTGTCTCCAACCATTTGTTTTGATGATTCCAAAACCTTCAGGACCATTTTGCAAAGTTTTGATAAACTTAGTTTCTTCACCAAGATTTTTATTTCTTGGTTGTTAAAATAAAAAATGTTGGGATTAAAGTGCAAAGTACTCAAAAGTGCAAGCATTTGTGTGTTATAAGAACACAATTGCATATCTCGGTATATACTTATTTTGATCCAAATTCTTGATTAATGTGGACTTGTTTCTTAGAAACATTCATAGGTTTTAGAAGAAGAAATGTTGAAGATTAAGAATATGGAAACCAACAGCCATCTTCTTCATCAAATCAAGGAAATCTCGGATTGACAAGATACAATTAGCTCAGAAAAGGAAAGAAATCAAGGAAGCATATGATGCATTGTGCATCAACGCGTTGATGGCCAGATGCTCAAAATACAAGTTTCACATTTTACAAGTATTGAAGCATTCAATCATGAAGCCATTCACTCCACTACTGAGCAACAACATTGAGAGAAAGATTTCAAGTTTGAAGCTCTCGAAGAAGTTCAAGATCAAATAAGAAAATCCATCAAGTTGCTGAAGTCATCTTCATCAACGCGTTGATGGAAGTCGACAAAAACATGTGAAAATTGCAATGGCTAAAAATCAATTAGCCAACAGTAAAAAAGCTCCAAAAGGGAATAATTTCATATGCAACGGCTGTGAAATTATCTTAGACGTTCCTACCCATTTATACACACCATGGAGCCTATAAAAGCTAAACAAGAAGGAAGAAAAAGAACACGAGACACAATACAAAGTGTTGATTTTAGATACACCATTAACATATTTTACATGTTATTCAATCTCAATCATGTGTGATACATTCATAAAATTTACTACATAGTCTCAAATTTCACATAAAATCATAGCATGATGTTTCTTTGTCATATCATGCTTCTTTCTTCAAGAACACATCGAGAAAGGAAGTAGAAGATCCTAATCATGTTACTAAGATTAGGATGTGTACCTTTCTCTCAGAAATCAGAAAAATTATGTTTCATCCTTGCTACAACGTAAGCTTCATTTGAATCTTCAAGAACACCTTCAAAACTCCAAGTGTTGATGGTGGCGGCTTGGCTTGAATCTTCAAGTGTTGATGTTGGATGGAGAGGGATGATTTAGTAGTATGAAGTGGGGAAAATTGTGTTGAAATAGACACACGAATATCCACCCAAAATGCTCTTTGAAGTGCTTGTTGAATTTTGCCAAGAGAGAAGAGAGAATGGAGATGAATGATGAAGAAGAAGAAAGTAACTACCAATGGTGTAAGTGTGTATTGTTTGGCCGCCCTATCCTCTCTATTTATAGATGAGGAGGCCGGCCTTAAGGGGTGGTAACTACCACTCATGGTATAAAGATCTCATGTATCTTATTCCATGGTGCACTCCCCCCTTTGTTCACAAGATAGGCTAGATT
>JBBYHH010693076.1:0-10143 GCA_038382905.1 Daphne laureola
TCTTATTCTAAATTTATCTAACTTAACACATACTAATCTTAACAAATTAATTCTAATATTACTTAATCACATTTTATTCTTAACATATTTTCTTTTCTAAATTTACCCTTAATTCTTCAAATTTACCATTTTGTCCCCTAAAATAATTCCCGGCAAAATGGCCCAGAAATCTAATCCTGACTTTCCTAATATAATTTCCCGCGGTGGGTGTAACAACAAGTGATAAGGATGGAGGTTTTTAGAGGCAAGAAAATCGAGGACACTCAAGTCCATGAAGATGAACCTCAAGATTCAAGATTCAAGAGCCAAAAGCGGCCTCAACACCACCTCCACCAAAGACCCGCCCCATAAGCAACGTCAAGAGACTCCACACAATCGGCCTAACCTTTCACCAAGAACAAATCATGTTGTCCAAGATGTGTACGTGGGTTTTGAGGAGGAATACTATGAAGAGAGGCAAAGGAGGTCGAGAAGAAGAGTACTCCATGAAGAAGAAGAGTTTTATGAGCACCCCTTTCCAAAAAACAATCAACCGAGAAAAAGAGCCCAAAACTAAGATCAACAAGCCATGAACAACATCAAGCTTCAAGTTTCACCATTCTTTGGAAGAAGTAATCCTGAGGAGTTTCTTGAATGGGTGACCAAGTGTGATAGAATCTTTGATTATCTTGGTTACTCGGATCAGTTGAAGTTCAAGCTAGCAGTGATTGAGTTCTCGGGTTATACACTCACCTGGTGGGAGAAACTTCATGCCGAAAGGGTGAGGCAACAAATTCCACTAATTGATTCTTGGGAGCAACTGAATGGGGTGATGAGAAGTCAGTTTGTTCCACCATATTATAACCGAGATTGTTGTATCAAGTTGCAAAAACTAGTGCAAGGAAACAAGTTGGTTGAAGACTACCAAAAAGAGTTAGAAAATGCCTTGATGAGAGCCGAGATCAAAGAAGTTGATGAAGCTAAAATGTCTAGGTTCTTGAATGGTTTGAGAGGATATATCTTCAAGGTTATGGAATTGCATGATTATAGGCATTATCAAGACTTGGTGGACAAGGCAATGAGACTTGAGTATCAAATGAAGAAGGGCACATCCTATACCCCTTACTCCACCCATAGCCGAAAAACCTGGTCCAAAGCAAACACCATCACTAAACCTTCCACCTCAAGCCAACCAAGAGCTCCACCTCCCAAAAAACCACCACTCCTTTCCAACTGAGAGAACCCCCTCCTCCTCGGCCATACAACCCACCAATGCATATAAGGAACATTGAGTGCTACAAGTGTAGAGGCAAAGGTCACTATGCTAATGATTGTCCCAACAAGAAAGTATTGGTCATTCAGCCAAATGGTGAGATCTCTAGTGAAGATGAGTGTGATGCCGCCATTCTAGTACATGTGCAAGAAAGTGACCAAGAATATGGTGAGTTACCTCTTGAAGGCATGATATTGGTGAAAAATACAGTTCTCCAAAGTTCACCAAGAGTGGCCGAAGCCTCCCAAAGGGAGAACTTGTTCCAAACAAGAGTATTGGTGAATAGGAGACTTTGTAGTCTCATTATTGATAGTGGGAGTTGTGTAAATGTGGCTAGTGATGATGTGGTGGAAAAATTGAAGTTTCCAACCAAGCTCCACCCAAAACCATATCAACTCCAATGGGTTGACGATAGAGTATTTGTTAAAGTGGTCAAGTAAGTTGTTGTGCCAATCAAGATTGGAAAATATGAAGATTGTATCACTTGTGATGTTGTGAAGATGCAAGGTACTCATATCCTTTTGGGTAGACCTTGGAAATTTGACAAAGAGGCCATTCATTATGGAAATACGAACAAATACTCATCACCAACCAAGGCCAAAACCACACCCTCCTACCCCTCACCCCAACCCAAGCTCTTCAAGACCAAGTGGATCTTTCCACCAAGGCTGAGAGTAAGAGGAAGAAAGAAGGAAGTGAGAAGAGAGAAAAAAGTGATAAGGTTCAAGAAACCTTGAGTGGAAAGAAAGAGAGTGCACATGTGGGAAACACTTCAAGTGAGCAAGAGAGAAAACAAGAGAGTGAGCTTTTCATACCCAAAGTGAGAGATCTCAAGAAAGCACTTCTTGGGAGAAAAACATGTTTTCTCATTATTCCTACATCTTGCATGCTAAAACTTGATCATATATCTTCTATTCCTTTATATCTGCAACAGGTTTTGAAAGACTTTGAAGATGTGTTTGATGAACCTCAAGGCCTTCCATCATACCGAGGCATTGAGCATCAAATAGACTTGCTCCCGGGGGCGCCTTTGCCCAACAAGGCCGCCTACCGAACCAACCCACAAGAATTCAAAGAAATTAAAGCTCAAGTGCAAGAGTTGCTTGAAAAGGGTTACATCAAAGAGATCCTTTCTCCATGTGCGGTACCGGTGCTACTTGTGCCCAAAAGTGATGGGACATGGCGGATGTGCATGGATTGTTGCCCCATCAACAAGATCACTGTAAAGTATAGACATCATATCCCTAGACTTGATGATATGCTTGATGACTTGAGTGATGCTTGTGTGTTTTCCAAGATTGATCTAAAAAGTGGCTATCATCAAATTAGAATGAAAAAGGTGGATGAATGGAAAGTGACATTCAAAACTAAAATTGGTTTGTATGAATGGAATGTCATGCCCTTTGGATTGTCCAATCCACCTAGCACTTTTATGAGATTGATGAACCATGTCTTGCACTTGATGATTGGGAAATATGTTATTGTGTACTTTGATGATGTTCTTGTTTATTCCAAATCCTATGATGAGCATGTTGAACATCTGAAGCATGTGTTAGATACACTTATGGCCAAATGCTTATATGCTAAGTTTGAGATGTCTATCTTTGCTTCAAGTGAAGTAAACTTTCTAGTATATGTTGTATGCAAGGATGAAGTTAAAGTTGATGAAAATAAAGTGATTGCAATCAAAGAATGGCCAACACCCAAGACTTGAACTGAAGTGAGATCTTTTCTAGGACTTGCTAGTTTTTATAGGCGGGTTGTGAAAGATTTTTCAACAATTGCATCAACCTTGCATGAATTAACTAAGAAAAATGTTGTCTTTACATGGGATAAAATCCAAGAGGAGTCTTTTGTTCAATTGAAGTCTAGGTTGGTTAGTGCACCATTGCTTTGTTTGCCAAATTTTGATAAGGTGTTTGAAGTGGAATGTGATGCAAGTGGGATAGGCATTGGTGCCGTTTTGCACTAAGAAGGCCGCATCATTGCTTACTTTAGTGAGAAGTTGGGTGAAGTCACACTCAACTATTCCACCTATGACAAAGAGCTTTATGCTCTTGTAAGATCATTGCAAGTGTGGTCTCACTATTTATTGCCTAAAGAGTTTGTCATTCACACTGATCATTTGTCATTAAAGTACTTGTAAGTGCAAGGTAATTTGAACAAAAGGCATGCTAAATGGGTAGAGTTCATTGAGTCTTTCTCTTATGTGATTAAATACAAAAAGGGAAAAGAGAATGTTGTGGTTGATGCTCTATCTATGAGGTATGCATTGCTTATGACACTTGATACAAAAATTGTTGGTTTTGAGTGTTTGAAAGACATGTATGAGTATGATATTGACTTTGGTGAAATTTTTGTGGATTGTGCTAAAAGTGCCTGAAATGGCTACTATATGTTTGATGGCTTCTTGTTTAAGTTGAAAAGGTTGTGTGTACCAAGAGGATCAATTAGAGAAGTCATCATCAAGGAAGCACATGATGGCGGACTCATGGGACATTTGGTGTCCAAAAGACATATGAAACCGTCAAGGAAAAATTTATTTTGGTCGAACCTCAAGAAGGATGTTGCCAAGGTGTGTGCAAGATGTGTGACATGCCACAAAGCCAAATCCACCTTGCAATCGAAAGGGAAGTCCACCCCTCTTCCCACTCCTCTTCCATGGATTGATTTAAGTATGAATTTCATTAGTGGATTGCCTAGGACTTCACATGGACATGATGCTATCTTTGTTGTTGTGGATAGATTCTCTAAAATGGCTCATTTCATTCCATGCCATAAGATTGATGATGCATCACATGTAGCCGAATTGTTTTTCAAGGATATTGTTAAGTATCATGACATTCCAAGGTCAATTGTTAGTGATATGGATTCTAGGTTCTTAAGTCATTTTTGGATAACACTTTGGTCTCGGTTAGGTACTAGTTTGATGTTTTCTACATCTAGTCACCCACAAACTAATGGGCAAACTGAAGTAACCAATAGAACCCTTACCACTATCTTGAGAACCATACTTAGGAAGAATTTGAAAGAATGGAAGAAATGTCTACCTCATGTAGAATTTTCATATAACCGAGCATACCATTCATCTACATCACATAGTCCATTTGAGATTGTTTATGGTTTTAATCCTTTAACTCCTTTGGACTTGATTGTTTTATCACATTCGGATCAAGTAGATGTCAATGGTAAGAACAAAGCCCAAAGCATGAAAGACTTACATTATAAGGTTCACAAACAACTTGAAAAGATTAATGAATCTTATGCTAGAAGGGTTAAAAAGGAAGAAAGTTTAGGAGTTTTGAGGAAGGTGATTGGGTATGTTTGCATTTAAGGAAAGAAAGGTTCCCACAAGCTTGGAAGAGCAAACTTTCACCTAGAGAAGATGGGCCTTTTCCAAATCACAAAGAAAATTAATGATAATGCATATGTTCTTGATTTACCATATGATAGATCTTATAATGTGCATGCAACATTTAATGTTTGTGATTTGCTTCCTTATGAAGGTGAACTTGAAGATATGAATCCAAGGATGAATTCTTCTCAAGACGGAGGGTATGATGTGGACATCACCAAGGATAATCCTGACATCCAAGTTGAACCCCAAGTTCAAGCACCCAAGGCACCCAACTCCCTTGAAGGCCTCGGTGGACTTATGACAAGGTCTCGGTTCAAGAGGGCACAAGATAGTCTCAATGCATTCATGAGACTTATGGCACAAGGATAGGAGCGGGAGGAAGACCAAGGAAGATCTGCATAACTTCATCATATGGGTATTCACTTGGAGGAAGCAAGAGCAAGCTTCAATGGAGGTTTGATGGTGAACATCCATGTAGAGGAAGCATCTCACACGCCCCACGTGCCTCACACGCACCCCAGGCGCCCCCTTGAGGAAGCCACACCCCATCCAGAGTCATCTACCCCTTGTGCACCTAACTTGGCATCAAGCACCACCTTTCCCAACCTTCCACGCACCGACCAAGGCTCTCACGCGCCCTCACGCGCCCCCACACACCCACGCGCCATCCTGGGGTCGGAGAGTCATGGCAGAAGATGTTTAACTAAATTTTGGAGATAATATGTTTGTTAGGAAGAAATAAGAAGATATTTGAATGTAAAAGACAAGCCTAACTTATTTTAAGGGTGGTTGTCTTCTAGACTACCTTATTTTAAGGAGGCTTGTCTCTTAGCCCTTATCATAAGACTTTAAGTCTTCCTACAACACCCACCTACCTTATATCTTAAGGTTTAGCCTCCCTAGCCATCATTAGACTATCCTTAATTCTAGGATCATATTTCTACCAACCATTGTAGTTTAAATTAGGAAAAGGCTTGTAGAAACACTTAGAACATAATATTTAATTTCGGCCAAAACTCTTTTGAGAGGTTTTGAGTTGAACTTGTTCTCATTGCTTGCAATCTTTCCATCATCCCTGTGATGTATGAAAATGGTTTCAAACTTTATATCTTGTATTGCTTGATCTTGTAATCAGCAGGTGCTAGATCCATTCTACTCCCCTTGGCATTATCATCTCCATTGCTCAACCTTGTAGTTGAGAGGTTAAGTTGGCCAAATTGTTCTTGTGTTTTATGTGTTTGTTCTTCATCTCCTTCAAGCTAGATCATGTGTTCAAAGTGTTCTTACAATCCCTTGTGAAGTTCACATTAGATTTTAAGGTTTGCGACCTCCAAAATTTGATGGTAGAGGAGGGCCAGAAGCTGCAGAAGAGTGGTTCAGCAGCATGAAGGAACTGTATGTGAGATTGAGTTTATCATCAGTGCAAATGACATCTTTTGCCACTTATAACTTAGGAGGTCAAGCTGGAGTGTGTTGGAGAAACGTTAGAAGTTAGTATGGAGATGAGAGACTCAGAAGGAGACAACCTGAGGGAGGCATCACATGGGATGAGTTTTCTCATCTGTTTCAAGAGCAATATATTGGTGATGCAGTTAGGGATTTGAGACAAGCTCAATTTGATGTATTAGTACAAGTGTTGAGTGTCAAAACACACACACTTTATGTGGCTTTTTCATACAATTCATATATATTTTCGTGCAAAAACTGGATCATTAGTGCATATTACTTGTTATCTTCGATTATTTTGTAGATGCAAGGGTGTAAGGTAAAATGGAGCTAAAACGAGGCAATTAGGAGACTCGGGACTCAAATTAGTAGTTAATTAACCAAGTGAACAAGTCTCGGGTCAAATGAAGAGGATTGCAAGTCAAATAGGAGTTGAAGCCAATTTTCGGACCTTCAGAAGCATATTAGCGCCCCCCAGAGTCGTGGGTTGCGCAAGGCATAACTGGATGTCGTGACCTTAGACCCCCGCACAAGTTAGCGAGCTTCAGTGGAGCAGAGGGTCACGCCTTGCAACACCATTGAACTATGAGGAGTTTTGGAGGAAGCAAAAAGAATGAGGTTATTCCCATTCTCACTTGAAGGCAATGCAAAAAAAATGGTACAAGGGGTTGGATCCAAAGAAGATTGGAACGTGGGCTGACTTGAGGTGTGCGTTCATTAAGAAGTATTTCCTTCCGAAAAAGGCTTTTGATTTAAAGAATCAAATTCTGATATTTAAAGAAGATCCGAAGGAGACACTTTCTCAATCTTGGGCAAGATTGAAGGATTTAGTGAAAAAGTGTCCACAAGCCGGAGTTTCAAGAGAATAGAAAGTATGCTTGTTCTATGAAGGATTTTCGGAAAGAAAGAAATGGCATTTGGATGCCATTGCTAGAGGGTGGTTTCTACACATGGAACCGGAAGCCGATTGGGACCTACTCAAGCTTATGGAGGAAAATGACCAACACTGGTCAATTGGTGAGAGATTGCAGCTTGTGGGCAATGGTGGATCTCAAATTAAATGTGGGTTGTTTGAAGTTGATAAAGAGACCAGCATTGAAGCTCAAATGAGTGCAGTCAGCTCCATGGTTGTGAAAATTATGAAGACACAAGCTCAACAAGTGGCACCACCTGAAGCAATGGTTGCTGAAATTCAAGACAACATGATTAAAGATTGCCAATATGTGCAATATCCACAAAATAGAAGTCAGTTTCAGCAAGGAGAAGGCTACTACAACAATCCCTACCCTTACCAAGGTCAGATTTATCAAAACCAGTCCAACCAAGCGAGTGGACAACACTAAGCTTCAACATCCGGAGCGGATCCTTTGGATAAGGTGAACCAAATGTTTGAAAAGATGATGGGATCAATGCAAAACATTGAAACCACAACTAAGAGGTCCAATGGAGAGGTACACAACTGATTTGATGGAGAGCTAGCTAATACGAGAGCCTCAATCCATAACTTGAAGGCATAGTTGGCTCAATTAGCCACATCCATGAAGACATTGAGCAAAGGAAAATTCCCATCCAATACAGAGCCGAGTGCGTGATGATTGTGCAATATTCATATATTTTTCCCTCCATACACATGTTTTTGTTAAAGTTTGTTAGTACTTAGTGTGGGTGCAAATGTATTTTTGCAGGTATTCCATGTCGGGAGCAAAATGGGATAATCTTGATGGAAAAACACATAAAAGATCAAGCGGATGACCTAAATGCAAACTCGGAAGATGGTTCAAGAAAAATGGAAGAATTTAGCTTCATGTGAAGTTGATACCAACTTCAAATGACCATATCTCCTCCTTCTGAGATCCAAATCGAGTGCTTCAAAGTGTAAAATTGAAGTTCAGGAAGAGAGATTTTCAACAAGAGCAATTTCAGATAATTTAGAGGTATGTAACGTCTTGTAGAGCGTTTTCAAGATGAGATATCCAAGCAGACCCGTCAGGCGAAAGTCAAGTATTTTGGACAGGAGGCCAGGCGATCGCCAGGCGACCGGACGCACAAGTCCAGGCGGTCGTCTGGCCACCGACTAAGAGTTTTTGCCCAGCTTTAAATTCCCCCAAAAACATAACCTAAACAAGTTTTTTCTACAGTTTGTGAGCGATTTTTCTCTCCCAAAACTCGTTCTTAGGGTTTTAGGACCTTTTTTCTTCACTTTTCATTATTCCAGATTGGATTTCATGTTGGATGATTGAAGATTGCTACACAATTTCTAAGCTTTTCTATCTATACTATTTTCTTATCTTTTTCAATTATGTTAACCCTAATTGTTGAAGATTTGTTGAGCATGAATAGGGAGTAGTTTCTTTATCTCTTTGATTGTTTAGGTAGTTGAATGATTGTTAGATGATGTAAATATGTTTGGTTGTTGATTATGCATGATGATAACAATTTATTGTTCTTTAAGAAGGGGTAGAAGAATTAGAGGGCCCGCTAATTCCCTGCACCAATCTAAGTTTGAAGAAGTGCTTGAGAGAGTATTTTATTGAATCTAACGTGAAAATTGTTAGATAATCTAGAATTACCCTGAAACGGTAAATTAGGATATTAGGAGGTTTCACTTGGGCAGCCCTAAGGCTTCCATTATTGATGCAATCGGGGAACACTCATTTGGTCAATAGTAGAAAGGATAACTCTAGCCTAGTAAGTTAGGATTTGAATATTATCCATCTCCTCTATCACTGCATGATTTTTCAACCAAGCATGTCATCTAGTAATCATTTGCCCTAAATAACCAAAGGGACCTTTAGCCATTGGATTTTACATAAACATTCAGATTTATTGCATTTGATTCTAGTTTGATTTCAGATTTTCGTTTAGTTACTTGTTACGGATTGGATTTGAGTTCTGTCAAGAATACTTCACCACTCTTATATATCTTGTTCGTTATAATATAAAAGTACAAAAAATATTGTGTTTAACTGTTTGTCATAAATTATCATCAATTCCCTTGGGTTCGACCTCACTCACTCTACTACAATTGCAGCCTTACACTTGAGGGAGAGTTGGGTATTACAAATATTATTTATTTGTTCAATTTTCAACACTAGCAAATTGGCACCGTTGCCGGGGAATTTTTTTCATAATTATTGATAATTCAGTTAATTTCTTTTAAATTTCATAAGTAGAAATTGATTATTGTTCTTGCTCATGCTTATAGGTGATTTCTCTGGTGTATGAACCAAAGCTCAAAAAAAAAAAAATTATTGATGGATAATGATTATTGGTGGGGAGAACAAAGTTTCCAGGAAGAAGAAAAAGAAGGATATGTTGTCTTTAAAGATGCAAATTTTACAAATTATCAGAATAACAATTTTCAGGGAAACAACTATCCACCAAGGTAAGAGGGCGGTTATAACAACTATCGAAGGCATCGGCATGAAGGCCTATACTATGGAAATCCTAATGGTCCCTTGCAACCATATCTGATCCCTTATTGGCAAGGAGGTGAGACTTCCCGACCTCAAGAAAGGAAGAGAAGTTTGGAAGAAACACTTGCTACCTTCATGGAACATCAATCCGCCTTCAACAAATCTCAAGAAGGTCTGGGAGAACAGCTGAGGAATTTAGAACTCCAAATGGGACAATTGATAACCGATTGAGAAAGTCTCCAGAAGGAGAAAAATATCCCAAGTGACACCATCAATCCAAGAGCACAATGCAATACCGTTATCTTGAGAAGTAAGAAAGAAGTGATTCTTCAAACAAAGGAAGCACCAAAATAAGATGAGTTAATTGAAATAGTGGAGGAGGAGACATTCATGGAAAATCAGATGAAAAATCAACCATTAGAATCTTTTAGAGACGATAGTTTATTTCTCCAATCTCATTGTTTAATTCAATCTGATGATATGATAAGTGATGATGTTTTAATTATTGAGGATGATGATGCAATTATTGATGATGAGCTTAAAGCTATGCATGAGCCTTTTTCTACACTTGATGTGCCTAACCATGATAGCTCCCATGTAGAAGATTCTATCATTATTCATGATGCATATTCTGACCCTTATGCCATGTTTTGCTTGCCAACATTAAATGA
>JBBYHH010693087.1:0-10143 GCA_038382905.1 Daphne laureola
GGTTAGTTCCTTGTGAACTAACTTGAGCTAGTACTAGCTACTTTTAGCTAGTGTGAGCTAATTTTAGCTACTTCTAGCTAACATGAGCTAGGTTTATCTACTTCTAGTTAACTTGAGCTGGAGTGGAGCTGAGTATAGATACTTCTAGCTATAGTGAGCTGATAATAATCTGGATTTAGCTACTTCTAGCTAAAATGACCTAATGCCAAGCTACTCCCAGCTCCTATGAGCTGGGGTGAGCTGGTATGACCTAACTTGAGCTAAGTCTAGCTACTTTTAGCTAGAGTTGAGCTAAGGAGAGATACTTCTAGCTATCATAAGCTGAGTTTAGCTACTCCTAGCTACACTAAGCTGAGATGAGCTGAGAGAAACTACTTCTAGTTGCCCTAAAGCTATTGTGAGCTAAATCCAGCTACTTCTAGCCAAGATGAGCCTTGTTGAACTATATATAGCTTCCTATGGTCTCAAACTTAGATCTATGAGCTCAAATACTATCTCAAAAGCTCTTGGTACGACCAAAATTCCAACAAAAACACCTCATTATGTCTCTAAATGCTCCATAAAGCCTCCAATAAATCCATAATGGCTCCACCATTAATATCCAACATCTCCTAGGTCCTTAAGGTGGTTAGAAACCAAAATTAACAATTCCATTTAGTTGTGTGATCAGTGTCAAAACACGAACACTTTTATGTGGCATTTTTATAAAATTCATACATCTTTTTGCGCATAAATTGGATCATTAGTGCATTCTACTTGTTATCTTTGATTATTTTGTAGATGCACGGATGCAAGGTGAAATGGAGCTAAAACAATGCAATTAGGAGGCTCGTGACTCACTTTAGTAGTTAAAAGACCAAGTTAACAAGTGTCGGGTCAAAGGAGGAGAATTACGAGTCAAATGAAGGAAATTTGAGCATTTTTTTGGGTAAAGAGCATAAATCGGCGCTCCGCTAAGGTCATGGGTCGCGCTGAGCACCTTTGGTTGGCGTGACCGTAGCTCATCACACAACGTACCGTGTCCAACTTAGGAGGAGGGTCGTGCCTTAAAAATTGGTCGGCACGCCCCCACCCAGCGTGACCCCTCACATGACGGTCGATGGTGGAGCGTATTCTACGTCATATTTCATGGGATTTACTTGGGCCAGGCCATGTTTTTAGACTAAATATACCCTTAATGACCCTTTTTGGGTGCCTAATATGTCTAGGGCAATTTAGGATGTGATGTCATTATAAATACACCTTTTTGGGTAAGTTTTAGGAAGAGAGGATCAGAATTTCTGGATTGCAGCAACCTTTATCATATTCTCCATTACTCTAATGGTTGAAGTTCCCCTTTTATGGGGTTCTTGGAGATTCCTCCAAGATTGCTTCATTAAAGATTATTTTTTCTCCTTATCTTATTTAGTTACTATGTTTACTCCTATGCGCATGTTAATTGTTGTAGTACGGATGTGTTTTAGTGAGTAGTTGTTTATGATCTTTTAGGGTTTGCTTGAATAGGAGGTTAGCTATCATCTATCATGTCTATCTATGTTTAGATCTTGATTCCTTGTACCTTTTATACATGTATGCATGTTGGATGATTGATCACCATTTTAGTATACCATCTATGTGTTTGATAATGAACTTGAGAAGGAAGTTGTCGAATTAAAGTATAGGAATCATTTGATTAGTTGAATCGGAGTCTGAGAGGCCCCGTGGATATTGATTGATGTATTGATTATGTTGTTGGAATTTACACTAGGCTAAGTATCTTTAAAGGATGAGAGTTCCTAAAGCCTTAGTTTGGTAGGGGATGATTACTTGTCCGAGAGGATAGTAATTGGACCTTTGTAATCCATCTCTTTACATTATATGATGATGATACTGAACCTTCGCAGTAGGTAGCAACCGCTATAAAAGCCTTTTAATTGATTGAAACTTATTTTAACAACTTTACTATTTTACCCCTTTCATGACTTGTGTCTCAAGCTACTGTTTTTCACCATAAATATACTTTGGTTACTGTTCATACATCATCGCTCCATGATTTCACTTCTGTTTCAATCATCATACTTAGGTAGAATAGCCTTAATCACAAAATTGTATCTAAACCCTCTCCCTTGGTCGATCAATGTTTTGAGCCACTTACTACGATAAGACAAGTGTGTGAGCTAGAGGTGTTATAAATTTAAAACATACTATGCATTTGCTACTTTTTGTGATCAAGAATTACACACCCTAGTGCACATGTGACACATTTTTGGCACCGTTGTCGTGGAGAGTTAATTTGGTCTTTTCGGTGATTGTTTGTGCTATTTTGATTTTGTGTTTTTGGTTGTGTACTTGTTCTTTCTCTAGTTTTTGTTGGTATTTGTTGTTGTAGGAACTCATTTGTGCATGAGAAGGAGAGAACATTGGGCAATCATACCTTACGATCCAAAAGTTGAGAGTGATGTTCAATAGGCCCAAACTAAGCCACTGAGGCACAGATTAGGCCAACTAGACCCAAAAAGCCCATAAAGAAGCTTAAGTTGCCAACCCAGGGAAAAGGACCCTTTAAAAACGACCAAGGATGTACTACCTGAATGCACTAGCATAAAAATCGAGGTCATGCCCTCAGAACATGGCTGCGTGATAGCCGACCTCCAGAATATCTTCACCACATGTCCTATGACACAAACTGTGTCACCACCCCCTCCTTACACGGCCTGGCGGAAATGGACACAGGGCCGGAAGGACGGAGGTGACGGTCACTCATCCTGTAACAAGCAGCAATAAAGTGGGTTGAATCCATAAACTGGTCCCTGGATCACATTTCTCATAATTGCAGAATTCTGTTTCCAGCTAGACTACCTGTCAGTCAAACATTTTTAGAAAATTCTACAAGTACCAAATCGAGTTTCGTAAATTTTTCCTTAAACTAGACACGTGAGGTTATGCTCACAAAATTGTTTAACTCAAAATATCCATCCAAACAGTACAGTTAATTCGTACAAGTTTGGTCAAGTCTGCTGTTTCCTGAAAAATAGCTTTTCACTTCCTTCTTCCTACACTTAAAAAATTCAGGGGCTAGGCGATCACCGGCCAAAACTCCCGGTCGCCTGGTCCCCTGTCCATTTTCCAATTCCTATTTTCAACCCTCAGGCGATCGCCTGCCCTTGGCGCGCGTTGCCTGGGGTTTCACCTGAACACCTGTAAACCTGTAAACCTGTAAAACCTGATTCATTCCCTCACACTTAACCAAAACACTCAAAAACCCATTAACCAATAACCCATTAAACAAACAGACATTAACAGACCATAACCAGAACCTGAAATACAGTTCAAACTCAGAATTAATGGTAAACACGTACCTGTTTAAAGCTTACATCCTGAAGTAATTTTCCCGTCGGCCACTCAACACCGGAGAAACCTTACCAGACTTTGGTGGCTGTAACATGAAAGCTGAAAGATAGGATCACCCAAAGTGACATGTGGGTCTTTACGTGACCCCATAGTGTAACCCATGAGGCCACCATCGTGCCAAACAATTAAGCGCGACACGCAACTAACATGGCGAGACCCCTGGTATGAGGCTGGCATGATCATCCTGTAGCTGAGCCCATTTGAGTGGAGCCAAGGTGCGACCACCACCAATTGGTCAGCATGACCCGCATAGCGTGACGCCCGCAAGGAGAATTCTCAACTTGTTCAAATAAGGGAAATCGATAGAAGTTTTATGCTACCAAGTGTATTCTTAGACAATACTGCCCTTAATGAGTACTAATGGTTGCATATCATGTCTAGGGGCACTTTAGTACTTAAGTATCCTTATATATACACTCTTAGGGTAAGTTCTAGGTAGCTTTTCCTGGATACTCGAAAATAGGCAGCAACCTTTCCTATTTTGAAGAGATTCTTGGGGTTTTCATACCTCATCATCATCACTTTCATGGAGAATTGATGGAAGCTTGTTGGAGAAGCTGAGAAGCCATCTAACTAAGCTTTCTCTATCCCTTATCCTCTTTATATATCATTTTTTGATATTTATTTCATTGTTATATATTGTTTACAACATGTGTTCTTGTGAGTAATAGTCTTTTGTCCTAGGGTTTGTTAGCTTAGGGGTTAAGCAATGTGTTTCTATGCATCATATGACTTAGATATCAATTCTTAGGGCTTCTTTCATATGTGGTATGATGAATGAAACACTTGTTCATATTTACTCTTCTAGGTGTTGATTAAATATCTGAGAGGAATTTAATCGACACAACACTTGTGGAATTGATTGATTAGCATCCTAAATGTCAGAGATGACTTTAGTAAGTTAATTAGTGAGGAAATTAAGGGATGTAATTACTCAACAGTGAGTATTGGATCACAAGAGTGACCAATCTCACCTTAGTTGAGAAGTGTGTTGCTTGCTCGAGAGAGAAGCGACCTAATATTAGTAACTTCTTGAGTACACCATCTCCAATACACGAGAGCGGTTAGGTGAAGGTTTATCTTGAGGAACATTATCTGTATTATTCAAGAGGAGCGTGGAATTAATGCGTAGAACACGTAGTAAATCCCTTAATACGTAGACAAACCCCAGGAGAGATTTAGTTTATTGTGTTAAATTTTGTTTTTGACTTATGTGCTTGATTGAGTCAATTGAGTACTTTAGTTAAGTGTTGTAGGATTAACCTTAGCACTATTAATCACTTGGTATGCCATCAGTTTCATCATTAAACTTGTTGCCCGCACATATTTGTCATCGTACATTAGCAACATTTCACTCTTACACCTCGTAGACACCGTTTCCCTTGGGTTTGACACCTTTACTCTCAACCTACATAC
This sequence comes from Daphne laureola, assembly GCA_038382905.1. NCBI lineage: Eukaryota > Viridiplantae > Streptophyta > Magnoliopsida > Malvales > Thymelaeaceae > Daphne > Daphne laureola. The sequence goes on from JBBYHH010693087.1 coordinate 4,807, forward strand.
TACGCATGATCCTTGCGATTGGGGTAGATAAAGGGTTAATTATAAATGTAAAACTTGTTTAAAAAGAGTACACCCTTTCATCCCAACAAGTTTTTGGCACCATTACCGGGGAGAAGATTTGTTTATAGGTTGTTTGTGTATCTATTTCAACTTGATTTAACATTTCCATATCCTTATTATTTATGGTGATTTGTAGGTACCTCATACTTTGTCATTCTACATATTTATATGGAAGGTACTAACAACCAAGCAACTACGATGAATTAACTCAGTTTGTCGAACGTTTTTTCTTCACAATACAAGGAGGATCCACGTGCACATTTGGATGATTTCTCTATCATATACAACATGTTGGCTCTTCAAGGCATGTCTGAGGATGCGAAGAGGATGTGGTTATTTCCATTTTCATTACAGGCACGCTCAAAAGTGGTATCTCAACCTTAATTCATCAAGGATTGTATCATTGGAAGACTTGAAGATAGCCTTTCTTAAGAAGTTTAGCGATACTTTGGAATTCTTTGCACTAAAGAGGGAAATTCATGATTTTCGTCAAGGAGAAAATGAGTCTATTGCCCAAGCTTGGGCGTGGTTCAAGAATCTCAACAAAAAATTCCCTCATTCGAGATATTCAAAGGAGGAACAAGCGAGGGTTTTTTATGATGGTTTATCCACCGCTTCTATGTCATACTTGGATCCTTCATCCGGTGGACGGTTTCAACACAAATTTAGTGATGACGCTTGGGAACTCTTGGATACTCTCGAGTTGAGTGAAGAATACCGAGTTGCACAATCTTTCAAAGCTTCACATGGAGAGAAATATGATGAAATGAGCAAGATAAATCTTTTACAAGAATAACTTTTGAATCTTACAAGTGTAGTCACTCAATTGGTGCAATCTCAGAATTTTAGCAAACAAGAAGTTATTTTAAGGAATTCAAAGCATTTTTGTGTGGTAAATCATGAGTCTCCATGAATTTCAAATAGTAAACAGCACCAAAATGTTCAAAACAGTGAGTTAGAAATGTATCCTAACCTAAATGTCAGCAATGAAAAAATGGAAACTCAACCCTCAGTGGATGCTAGCAATTTTGCAAGATTGGAATCTATGTTTGAGTGAATTATGGGAAGTGTTGCCTAACTGAAGGAATATTCTGACAATCAAATTGATCAATTTTCTATGAAGTTGTATGCGTCAATTTCAAAGTGGGAATCTAAAGCATCAACTTCCACGGAGCACATTCCTACTCCAAGCATTGCGGTCTATAAGCAAATTGTTAATGAAGAAGACCGACACTCATGTGATTTCATTCAATTGAGAAGTGGCAAGGAGTATGAAAACCACTCGGGAGAGCCAACAAAGATGAAAGAGAAGAAATCAGATTTGCCCACTTCCGGTAACCATACATCAGTTGAGGATTGAAGGAGTGAGGACACTCTTCTTGCAAAGGAGATGGAGGTACCGCAATTGAGGAAAGGAGTTCATGTTTCTATAGTGCCTGTTATAGTCACCACCGAAAAATGTTAAAAATCTGAGGAAATTGTCGATGGGCAAAATTCATAATTATCGGGACTTTATTTTTCAAGCGTGTGGGGCATGTTTTCTGATGTTTCCCATGTCTCGAGAAGTAAGTTGAGATTTATCTCTGGGTTATTCCGTATCAGGAGATTAAAATATGAGTACCGGGTCATTTTACAAAAAATAGCCTCGGAAGGATAAATTGGTCATTTCGGAGAAATGATTAAATTTCAGAGAATTCTCATGACAGGAGAATTTATTTGAAGCACATTTCGATTGAATCATTAAGACTGGCTATTTTTCTGGGCCTTTATTGGGCTTTAAAGTGAACTTAAGTGGGTTAGTATTTAAATAATAGGTATTTAGTAATTAAGAAAAAAGAAAAAAAAAAGAAAAGGAAACAGATATGAGATCTGCGATCCGCTTCTTCATCCTGCTCCTGCTTTCGACGCGCCGGAGACAAAGGGTGAAGCAGGTGCGCACGCTACCGAAAAGGCTGGTGCTAGGTGCGGTGCGGCGACGGTGAGCTGGCGATGCCTCACCGGTGGCGCAGTGCGAAGAAGCTGGAGATCGATGGAGCTGGAGCGATGGCGGAGCAGCAGCGCCGGGCGAGCGCGACCGCGGGCGAGATGAGGCAACCATGAACGTCATCTCGGCTCCAGCAACGTGACGCGAGGAGAATCAGATCAGGATCTTCTCCCCTATCTTCAGCTGGAGCCCGCGATGGAAGACGGAGGGTGGCCTAGAGAACTCACCAGCATGGTGACTGGCAACGGCATCCGGCACGGTGATGGCTGGAGCATCTCCGGCGATGCCAACTCCGCCTCCATTCACCGACCGACTAAAGAACCCGATCTTCTAGCGTGATGCGGACAGAGGAAGTTCATCGACGGTCATGATGGCGGCGCGTGTGGTGGCGGTAGTGATGCGTGCGGCGGCGACGGTGGCACCTGGGGCATTTTCCAGCGAGCTCTCTGGCGATGACTGGGTGAGAAAATCGTAGTTTTTCTTATTTATCCAAATTTCTTCAATAATTGCACTGCGTAATAAATTGAAGAATCTGTTGGAAATTTTCCAAATATTCGATTTCTCAGATTGCAAAAATTGGGGATTTTGCAATTGTAATATTTTTTTCTAAAATAATAAGTTGTGAAGAATTTTGTTTGTTAATCGTTTGATGAAATTGTGAGATGTCGGAATAGTTGTTAATTTGTTGATTAATTGGAGATTTAATCATGAAAGTATCGTTGGAAGTTGAAGAAAATTGTTTGTGTGGAAGATTGATGAAATCCGAAAGTTTAGAGAATTTTGGGAAAATTTGTGACTTTCAGTAATTTTCGTGATTAATCACAAAATGTGGAAAAAGTGAGCAAAAGTGGTGTTTTTCCACTTTCTGAAGTTTTGGTATCAATCTGCACATTCTGAGAAAAATTTGGTATTCTGTTGTCTTTCCGTTTTAGGGGGTTTTGTGGAAATACAGCCGAAATGCTGCCGGATTTTTGGCAGCATTGTAGATTCCTCAGTTCGGGAAAGTACAGAAATTCTGCGGCTTATAATGTAAGGGCAATCTATTAAGTTGTCACTTTAGGTCATTTAGGGTCAATTTTCAAAGGCTAAGAAAAGTTAAGGACCTTGTGCATAATTTCAGATAAAAGAAGTTAAGTAAACTTCTCTAAGTTAAAAGTGTTAATTTGGAAGCATTTAAGTGAATTTTGTCACTTTATATAAATTGGGTTAAAAATACACTTTCTGATAAAGTATGGGAACCTTGTGTGTAATTAATCATAAAGAATGATTAAATGTTATTTAAGTGATAATCTGATAAAATCTGCAAGTTGGTTAGCCACTTAATCTGCACTTTAACCAAGTTAGTCAACTATTAGAATATTAGTCAAAAGGGTTGACTTTGTTTGTTGTGAAAGGTAAAATTATAGAAATTCTAAACCTTTCAATATTTCTTTTTATTTTAGAGTAAAGTTCTGATAGCGGGAAGGATTCACTTATCTGGGATCTACCGTTTTTCTGTCATCCGTCATGTAAGGGGTTTAACTTTCTTAATATGCAATGCAGATTTTTCTTCATGCGTATTAGGCTAGTGAAGGGTTAGTACTCGGGTCGAGGGTGGGGCCCAGTTACTCCCGGGACTAGTCACATGGTAGGGTAACGGTATGCAGGACTTTTATCATATCGGCTTGTTATATCGGTGATCGACAATGGATCAAATTTTTGCTTTATTTGGATATAGTCACTTTGTGACTACAACAGTTTTAGGGGTCGTACACCCCTTGCTGGTACCATGCAAATTCTGACCCTTCTATGCGGTGAGCCTAATAATCCACCGTGGGTGCTGTCGTTCTAGGATTATCTTTTATAATGGAGGTTGGGGACCATCCATACGGGACTGATTCAAATATACTGGAGATCGGGGACCATCCATACGGGACTGATCCAAATATGTCTGATGGGACTTCTGATTATTGCATATCATGTCATCTGCATTTCATATTCCTGAAATATCTAGGATTATGTATCTGCTAGTCCACTGCATACTGACCATTTTCTGCAGGTAAAATATTTTTAAAATTTTTATCCGTTATCTCCGCCTACCCCCTTACTGAGTACCTCTCAAAGACTCACCCCCTAATAAACTTATACTTTTCAGAAGCATCTGGTTTCCGACTGCAGAATCGTTCTGCCAGGTTGTTATGTGGGTTCTGGTTTTAAGCAGCAACAATAGTATAGTATTTTATATTCTGGGCTCTGTAGGCGTAGGATCCATGTAGGTAACATCACATTATTTGTTGTATTCTGATCTGTAAATCTGTATGCTTTATTTTCTCGGGGAGTTCTTGCCCAACCAAGTGGGCAAGACTCCTTTCTGGTGCATCTGGGTTGAGGTGAGCTCAACATTATATCTGTATATTTTATGATTACGTGATTTTCTGTAAAACTGTTAACATGGCAGGAAATTAGGAAAGAAATTTTTAGGACCGGGTCATTGGGACCACTAGATCAAGTTAAGTGAGTGACGTCACCGACCACCCCCCGCTTCCCCAACATCCGCTTCTGCATCAGAAGCTTTCGCCGTGACGGGAACAGGGGTGGTGGTGACAGAAGATAACCATCCTTTGATGGTTTTGAGCAAATTGACCCCACTACTTGCAATTAGTATGTCATCAATATACAGGGTCATTGAACACCTATTTATTACCAATGACCTTTCAGCCTTCAAGAATATCAGACAATTCCCACATGCCATTGATGTGCTTTGAATGCAACTCATCATTCATTGCACTTAGTCATTCCTCCTTTTATGCACCGGTAAGAGCTTCCTTGATGTTACCTAGTTCATCGGTTTTAGATGACACCAAGTATGTCTCACCCTCCGAGAGTTTGAACCTCTTGGATTGTCTCGGTTCCCTTGTTGATCTTCTCAACATGGGTAGAGGTAAAACCAGCTCTTGCACTTCCTCAAGTCCCTCTTGAAAAAATCCCAATTCTTTCAGATCTTGTCCATCATGATCCATCTCAATGGATTCATCATGAGGATTCACAACTCCTTCAAGTTGAGTTACTCCCTCTGGAGTGGGTGCACTTTGTGTGTCTGGTACACTTGAAGTACTCGGTTGATCCTATTCTAGGATCGAACCTAAGGAGGTTAAATCATTATCACCAACTTTAGGAAACGCATTTTCCACAAACTTGGCATTTCTAGCATCAAATGCTAGACCATTTCTATGACTAATGTTACCACCCGCCTTGGACCCTTGGTAGAATTTATTATTTCTCACTATGTAATTTTGCCGGGAATTAATTCTGTA
>JBBYHH010693098.1:0-18492 GCA_038382905.1 Daphne laureola
ATAACGATATTTTTTAATTAGAGCTAAATGTTAATTTTTTCTATGATTGGTGAACATTTTTTTCTTTCAAAAGAAAACATTGGACATTCATGAAATTAAAATTTCATCTAGAAATAATCACACTTAAAAAGATAAGGTGCAACAAATTGTAAAAAATGAATATTGTATTTGATTCATGAATTATGTTAAATTTTCGGCGGTTACGTGTATTATTTTAGTAATAAGTTATAAATTTATTTTGAAGTTTTTGAAATCAATATGAAATTTGTGAAAGGAAAAAATGGATGCAAAAAACTAGACGTACCTTTTTATTTTGTATTTCTTGTAGAAGAGTAAATCTATATGTCACTGACTTGAAAGATAATTATATTAGATTTTTATAGCTTTTAATATATACTTTACGATAATTTAGATTTTTAACTGACTTTTATGTATACAATTTGTTTTCTCTTGACTAACTTGTTTAAAGTATACTTTTCAAATTATATTATTGAATGAAAATAATATTTATAGTTCTCCATCACCCCTACCTTCTATTCCTGGCTTCGCCACTGCTTCGAACCAATGGTAAAGATGAAGGGTGATAAAGGTCTCGTTTGACAAAAGTTGTTTCAAGTAACTGTAACGTTTTAAATAATTACACAGTTACAGCTAAACGCTAAATTCTACCCGTAAATACATTTTCAAAACGTAAAAATTATTTTTAAAAAATTGTTGCCAAAAGCCAAATAAGAGGTGGAAATGACAAGTCCTTTTTTTCTTTTTGGCCGTAAATGATTTGCCATTGAAGAGGTAAGGTTATTGGGGGGCATGGAAAATTATTACAGAAAAAGAAAATTCAGAGAAAAAGGATAAGAAGAAGCAAAATCCTCTCTTGGGTTATGATTTTGTTTGCCATAAATTAGAAAGTGCACTCAATTACCCCCTCTCCTTGCAAATTCATAAATTCGAGCAATTTTCCTCTGGAAATTTCACTACTTCACTTTCACCACCAATCAAATAGAAGCCCCTAAAATGCACCTTGTGCATACGATAAAACCCTGCAAAGGGGCTGTGCAGGTTTTATTAAAGTTACAGTGCGAGCCATTTCCTCACAAAAAGCTTCTCATGTCGTGAAAACCAAAAGCGCTAACGGAAGTGGAAAACAAAAAAAAAAAGCCTTCTTTCGTTCTCTTTTCTCCTGTTTCAGAGAAGAAGAAAAAAAGCACTTCGCTTTGCTCGGAGCTCCGGTTGTTTGTTACTCGTTTCTCAGATTTCTGAATCTCTCTGTGCACCCCAAATCGAAAGTTTGAACCTTGGAGTTCCGTCGACTTGGTAGTTTCCACGAGCCCAGATATCGATGTCGTCGGATATAAGCTAATCATCGACGGCGAGCACTGTTTTCCGATTACTGGAACTGATTCCACCGTCTGCGGCAGTTTTAATGGAGAAATGCAGCAACTTTAGTGGAGTTAACTGCGACGAGAGCTCAGTGATGGATCTTGGGAGCTTGATTCTTCTGTAATCTCTTTCCCAGCTGAGTTCAGAGTGTTTAGAGAGCTTTCATTCCTCGTTTCAATCTCATTTTTCTGGGTGGAGGGATGGAAACAGATAGTCTGTTACTGGCAACAGTAGGTCCACCCATAAAACCGCGAGCAGGGTTGAAAAGGAAACAGGCTGGGAGAGGCTCTTACAGAGGAAGCTAGGGGCTGGGCACTGGATTTGATTGTGAAAAAACTCTTCTGGGTTTTTAACTGATTTCTCTCTTTTTGTGGGGGGGTGGAGAAATTTTTCGTTTTTGTTGAGAATGGATTACATTGGTTTGCACCGGATTCTGAAAGACCTCTGTATTAATTCCGAATGGAAGTATGCGGTTTTCTGGAAGGTGAAGCATCGAGCCCGCATGTAAGTAACCTGAGAAACCTTTTACATTCGGATCTTGTTGTTGTTTGATTGATTGTCGTATTTGCATGTTGAAGCTTTCCTAGCATTAATTGTCCTCAACCTATCCAGTGGATCATATGGAAGGGTATTAAATATGCATGAGCTCTCTTGGACTTTACTCTTCATTTTTTCATATGTTTCTTTTGCAAGTTCTTGTTTTTAACTGTTTCCCCTCAAGGTTTTTTACAGAAAGATTTTTGGAGGGGACGCTGGTTTTAAACTCGAGTTATGAAGCTTGGGTTTCTTTTACTACCAGCACTCATGATATTGAAGTTCTGATTTTTCTGTTCAACTATCTTTGTAATACTCATATAGCTATCTGCTTTGAATGACAAAATTCCTAAGTTACGCAGAGAGTTTTTCTTAAAAGATAGTAGTAAATTGGAGGTTAACTACTTGATTGCTAACATTCTCGATATTAAATTGTTGCGCTTGGCGTTCTTCACATCTTTTGCACTAAGGTTTGGCTTTGGCAATAAGAAGGGGTTGCCTTTGCTTTAAGTTCATTGAATTATGCTCTTTTTGCAGGGTGTTGACTTGGGAGGACGCATACTATGAGAATTTCGAGCAACATGATGCTTCACAAGAGAAGTGCTTGGCTGAGACAGCTGATAACATGTATGGTGGATTTTATTCGCACGACCCCATTGGGTTGGCCGTGGCAAAGATGTCGTATCATGTGTATTCTCTGGGGGAAGGGTATGTTTGGTATATGTCATGATTAGAATTTTTATTGCATATTGTGTGTTGAATTCTAAATGGTCTAAAGGTTTAATGTGACTTCTGCCGAAAGCAACTTGATTCTGGGTTGAATGCTTGAACTTGATATTGGAGCATACATTCACATTATTACTTTACAAAATAGCCATCCTTCTTGAAGCTCAAAAGGAATTCTTGTTATAACAGAAGCCAGAGGTGTCAGTGACTTCTTGAAGCTCAAAAGGAATATGTATTAAAAACTCGCTTGTTTTTATCTTTGGCAGGATTGTTGGGCAGGTGGCAGTCTCTGGTAAGCATAAATGGATCTTTGCTGATGGGTGCAGCAGTTCCTTCTCATCATTTGAGGTGAGAAGAATACTTTTAAACACAGCACTAAGGAATCCCATTGCAGGGGTTGATTCTTTTTCTTGTAGACATGTGGTTTTTACTTTTTCTTCTTTACTGGATACTGTTTCAGTTATATGATGGCTGGCAAAGCCAGTTTGAAGCTGGGATCAAGGTACCCCTGCATTTGCCCCTTAAGTTTTGCCATTTCTGTTCGTTCTAATGCAGTAAGTTTTTTTATGTCGGTTCATGTTTATCTAATGGTTTTGGAAATATGTTTCCATTTCTAGACAATTGCTGTTGTCGCTGTTGTCCCATATGGAGTTGTACAACTGGGCTCATCCAGTAAAGTAAGATGGATTCTATCTTTCAAGTTCTTGCTTAATATTTGTGTTTGAATGCCGCTCACCTTTCTGAGGGTAGTACTGTGATGAGTAATTGTGAAAACTATGGTTCGTTTGGATTTGGAATGTAAAATCTATGAATTGAAAGTATCCGGTGATTGCTCTGAGTTTTCAAATTTCATAGTGTCACAAGATTTTTTAAGTGAAAAACACACATCAATTTGAAAACTCAGGACAGAAAGCATAAAATATTTGATCTCTGTTGGGACAGTATTTTCAAGGCCTCAGTTTGATTGTTGAGTGTCAATGCTTCATGTGCATAGGTAGAAAGTATTTATGTGTTTGAATGTTAAATAATAGAGACGCATTCACTAAATGGAGTAGTATTTATGCATTTGGATGTTAATTGATAGACTTCTGTGCTCAATGATTTCGGTGATCCAACTCCCGTTACCTATCGTAAAAGTTCTTAACTTTTTACTGTTCTTTATGAGTTGGTTTTCTTGATGAAGTCTTCAGGTCCAAGGTTATCAGCCCCTTTTTAAATGAATCTTGCTTATTTGATCATTGACCTCCCTTTCATTTGGCTTCGATTGATGGTACTTCGTTGGAGCAGGTAGTTGAGGACATGAAGATGGTTGGCCACATTAGAAATGTCTTCTCTGCCCTTCAGGATGCTTCAATGGGGCATGTTTCTGGCCCGATTAGAAGCTCTGTGGAGAGTCCTCTTCATCAAGTATTTCTCTTTCTGCATGGCTCTGCCCCAACCCCCTCCCCTCTCCCTCTAGCACACAAGTAAAAGTACATATTTCACTTGCCATTCATCTCAAATTAAGTTTATCTGTCTTTTCAGCCTATGATCCCTGCAAAATCTACAATTTCAAAAGTCATGGCTTTGAGTAAGGCTCGAGGAAGAGAAACGCTAAATGACTTTTCACCTGAAAAGAGGGATGGAAACAGCAGCGACAGCTTACATGTTTTCACTATGCCTAGCTCACACCTGAAAAGGGAAGTTAATGAGGTGAATAAGCATCAAGGGCTTGAATTGCCAGCTGTGGGGAGTGATTGTGATGCAAATTTACTATCTAATGCTTCCAGCTTGGAGTTGCAGAATGAAGCAGAGATGAATTCAATCAGTCAAATGATGCGTGAAAGTGAGATTAGTGATTGGAAAAATATGATGGTGGGGTTGGAGCATGATATTTATGCAAACAAATTCCTTATGGGTAGCTCAGGTTTAACTACCAGCGAACTTCCAGCTGAAATTGGAGTTAGTCATACAGGCTTATCAACCAACCTTGTTTCTTCTGTTGATAGGCTTCGGATGACTAACATGCAACTGTACCAAAATGAAGCTCTCAAGGTGTGTGAATCTTCAGACGTAAACGATCTCAATGGCCTTCAGAATTTAGGAAGTCATAATGATTTGAGTCACTTGGACTCACTGAATGGCTCTTCAAAGTTCTCTGCTGGCTATGAGCTTTATGAGGCTCTTGGACCTGCTTTTCTGAAAAAGAGTTCTAGCTCTAGGTGGCAATCAGAAAACATTGATTCTAAAGTGGCTGTTGATATGGAAGAAGGGATGAGTAGCAGCCAGTTGACATTTGATTCTGGCTCAGAAAATTTACTGGAAGCTGTGATAGCTAACGTGTGCAATAGTGCCAGTGATATCAAAAGTGATAGATCTTTCTGCAGAACAGCACCATCGCTGCTGACCACTGAAAATATGGCAGCACTGTCTAACCAGACAAGGCATACAACCAATTCAGGAGGTTATTCAATAAATAAGACCACACTCTTGGAAGAGCATAATCAATCCCATACGAGCTCCCCATTATCAAGCGAACTGTCTTCAAAAGGTGTTTCATCAACTCATCTTAGCACTTGCAGTGAGAAGCTGGAAAGATCTCTAGAAGCACCTAAGAGTAGCAAGAAGAGAGCCAAAGCTGGTGAAAGCTGCAGGCCTAGGCCAAGGGATAGACAACTTATACAAGACCGAATTAAGGAGCTGAGGGAGCTTGTACCAAATGGAGGAAAGGTATATGTCTTGCTTCTATCTGCTTACATCACATTGTTGCAATTACTGTACACCAAGGTGCTGAAATTTCATATGCATTCTACAGTGCAGCATTGATTCATTGTTGGAGCGAACTGTCAAGCACATGCTCTTTCTCCAAAGCGTTACAAAACATGCGGACAAGCTCAACAAATGTGCTGAGTTGAAGGTGAAGGCCCACAGCCATATATAGTTATGTGGGTGCTGGCCCTTAACAAATAACATAGATGATAGAATTTGTTATGACGAACAATTTAGAGCCCATTTGGTAACCATTTATCTGCATTAACCCATTGGATTAATCTTGTCGATTATTCACATGCTCGAAAAGCCTATTACAATCCACCCCGGACTTGGCAACTTTAAGATCAAGTTTTTTAATCAATATGAAACTGCCATTTCTTTTGGTGCATGTGAAAACTGTTAGAATTAATCTGTAAATAAGCTGCTTTCCGCAACTTGCAGATTGAGCTTTATTATTTTTTGAGCCCCATTTACCTTTCAACAGAATTTTCCAAATGTCATAAAACTAACCTGCTATCAGTTTTGCTGTTTTACTCGGGCTTGTTTGTCAAGTTGATATTTTATTGGACTTACTCTCATTAATTCAAACTTGCAGATGAACCAAAAAGGGTCAGGCACATTAGGCCCGTCCAATCATGAACAAGGATCTAGCTGGGCTGTGGAAGTAGGGAGCCATCTGAAAGTCTGTTCGATTGTCGTAGAGAATCTGAACAAGAGCGGGCAGATGCTTGTAGAGGTATGCAGTACTGGAAGAAGTTTGTTGTAGGATAACCTTGTTTTATGTTACCAATATATCAGTGGCAGAATCATTTTGCTGTTAGTCTGTGTCAATCCAGGTTGAAGCATGTTAATCCTTATTATGTAGGAAGGAAACTTGCACATGTGAAGGCACGTTTTATTTCATCGAAGGATCCTCCAAATTTCTGTGCACATTTAGTTTTTCTAACGCTGCAAGTCCTGTCCTGTGGTTGATTTTGCAGATGTTGTGTGAGGAATGCAGTCATTTTCTTGAAATTGCAGAGGCCATCAGAAGCCTGGGCCTAGCGGTTTTAAAAGGGATAACCGAAGCACATGGTGATAAGACATGGATATGCTTTGTGGTTGAGGTGGTCTCTACTCTCCATTTTGGTTCATTATTGTGACAGCTTAATTGATAATATAGACATCACTATTGTGTTGGATGATCCATGGCATATTTCATGGCGCTTCAAGAAAATAGTCTGAGGGCAATTGCATATTATGAATAATTTCAGGGGCAAAACAACAGGGTTATGCACAGAATGGATATCTTGTGGTCACTTGTGCAAGTCCTGCAACAGAATACCAGCGCTTAGCATCAATAGCCTTTGGGGATTTGTGTGGTTTTTTGGGTTTGTGTAACATAGCTTGAGTTTGTGATCTTGTTTGGCTTGCTATGTTGTTGCCATTTCAACAGAGTAGGAAGGATGTGGATGTGGATGTGGATGTGGAAACAAACTACTGTAGAGATGATTGTTTGATGACTCACTTTTTCAGTCTTTTGTACTGCAATCCAAGAATGAAGATCTCTTTTAGCTTGCTCTAATACTACAAGCCCTCTCTTCCATTTTTTTTTTTATCATTTTCTTTAAGATTATCTTCTTTTCTTTATTAAATGAAGATCTGTTGTTTTATCATATGCTTCACATTTTCCCAGTGAAAGGCAAAGCTGGAAATGTGGAGACTTCTCTACCTACCAGCAACCCTATCTAGTGAAAGTGCAACCCTATCTAGTGAAGTAGACAAGGCAAAACGTACGTAAAGATCCACAAACTTTTCAACTCCTCACGAATCGATCACTTAACTTTTTATCCGGTTGAATAAACTACTGAATTTAAAGTTCATTTAGAGTACTTCAATACCTGCTAAATCAACATCATTTTTCTGTTCACCACACTCCCAAAAATAAAACAAAATGACTAAATCAGTATAATTTGAAAAGTTCAAAGTTTTACTCGAAAGGATACAAAGTTCAATAATTAATTCATAACAAATTATAAAACTCAATGATTTATTCGACCGAATAAAAATTAAATGGCTGATTCATGACTAGTTCAGGGCCTTTTTTTAGTTCTTTTTGCCAAAGTGAAAAATAGTGACATGAAGACATGTAAATTCAATACCATTTCCTGCCCATTCCTGTTGGGACATGGTATTGAATTCAACCATCCTTTGCTTGTTTGAGGCAAGTAAGTTCAATATCAACCCTAACAAAATATTCATTCAAATACAAGTAGCTGAAAAAGTGAGGTGACCGTCCAAAATAATACACCAACCACCGTTGCAACAAAGAAACTAGTACAATAGCAAAGGCTTCAACTGCAAATCCGACCAAATTTGTGGCAGCCAAAAGACTTACACATCTTCCCTAATTTGTTTTGGCCTTTGGACCTCTCTTGTGCACTCTCCTTGGCATAGAGTTCTTCATTCCAATGTAATACAGCAGGCCCCCGAAAAGCGCCATATTCTGCAACAGCGTATATACACAGCTATACTTATGAGAACATCCAGATCCGAACACACACAGACACATATATATATCGGATTCTGAATACAAGCCGTATCCAAGTAAGAAGCAAGGGATAAAGAGATTTTATGTTTGCAAAATTCTGATGGATGGGTGCGATGATTTGGTGTTGCGATTAAGAGAGGAATTTGTTAATGAAAAGATTGAGGGTAAGTGTCGGAGAATAATTAAGCCAACCTCTTGTCAATAAAAAAATTGTCATAAGAGTTTAGGGGGTTAGAATGTGGTGTCCAAAAATAAAGATTGTTTGATCTTCACGATCGGGAGCATTCTACGGGGTTAAGACAATAAAGGTTTTAAAGGATTAGGAAACAAGTTTCATGGAGTTTTCATTTGTTTTTGTGTTTTTTCTTTTATTTAATAAAATTTCAATTGTCATTAGGAAAAAGAAAAGGCTGTATCCTGTTACCTGAGTGAATTTGATAAAAAGTCTATTGAACTCTTTCTCGTCACCGTCATAATTGTAGAAGTCATACAGAATTGGAGTTGCCATCACCTGATAAAGAGCCTGCAAATTTGAAAGACATTATGTACCTACATATCATTTCCTACGGAGATAAGAGGACTTCTTTCCCTTTTATCTGCTAAAGATGGTACAAGGTAATTATGGAAATGAAGAATGCTAATATCCTTATCCTTCGAGATACAAACCAGTAGATAGGCTCCGAAAGAACTGCCCAATATGAAAAAAAAACCTCCAGTGCCCTTGAGAATTATCCCTGCTGCCACCAAATGTTTTATCTGTGTAAAAGGTTAGCACTTGTAAGAGAAAAGATATGCAAGGGGACTATGAATATCCGTTTCTTACGAAGGAACTAAGGCAATTGTTGTCAATTAACCCGCTGTTCTCCAAAGATGAAAGCATAAGATTTGTTCTTAGAACACTATAACAAGACTATTCCCTCACCTATTTTTTTCATTTACTGGTGTTAGCACAATAAGATTTTGATAGAGAGAGAGAGAGAGAGAGAGATCTCACTTCAATTTCTGGAACTTGAAAGGTTGTGGTAGAATGCACACGGCTCACAAAGACGTCAAACTTCGGTCTAAGGGCTTTCCTTGCTGGTCCGCCATCAACTCCAAATTCAACGAATCTGTTACAACGAAGAAGTATAATAAGTCCACGAAAGTAAAATTAAACTAAGCAAACTGTGCAGTACCTGTATCTAAAAGAGAGCCTTTGCAATTCATCAAGTCTACTCGATGCTTAAACTTAACTTGTATAGTAAACCAATAACATTGGTGATGCACTAAGACTAACGATCAAGTTCGATTCCTATTAAGCTACTCCAGGAAAACAGTCGCATTTGATGAAATGACCAATCCCTTTTGGACTAGAAAGAAAAAAAAAATCAAGTTCTAGCATGGCCATCAGTTTTCTTACTCAAAATCAAGGACTGTTTATCATTAATCTACTGAAATAGAGCTTTAATCCAAGGTTCTGCACCATTTTCTTGGATGGGCAGTTGTAGCAGTCAAACCACAAAGTGCTACTACCAGCAAGGAATAAAGGCTACTAGTAATTAAAAAAAAAGATCAACAAATTTCCAGATTCCAGACACAGTATTTGTTTTTTTCTAAAAAAAAAAACAAAAACCCTTAACATGCGAAAATTTGGCTATGCACTGCTTGAGTTGATAGAATATCCTTAAATCATCATCAATATCAGGACTTTCCAAACAAAAGTGCATGCTTTCAGTATCTTCTATCACTATGTACCCAAATAAATCACTTGACTGGCGAAAATTCACACTGCAAAGTACTGGTACGAATAAAGTACATAAACCAACAAATGCTCAAGAATCAAACAATGGATCTGCGTGAACGTTCTAATACCAGACAAGTGAAGAAACAACCAACAACCCAGAAATCAAAGCAAAGCAGATCGAAGCATTCTAAGCAAATCTCCAAATAGGGAGTAAAAATCGAGTAGAAAGCATCACAAAACTGAAATCCCTAAGCAGAAGACTCACTCTTGATATGCGGAGAGCAAGAAAACAGAAGTGAAGAAGACTCTCCCAATAAACGAAGCGAAAGCCATCACTCCGTTTTTTGTTTCTCCTCCTCTTCTTGTTCTTCTGTCTCTTTCGTTTTCTTGCGAGGGTTGAGTAAATCTAGGAGATTTGAAAAATAAAAATAAAAAGAAGGGAATCGGGGGTTTTATAGTAATAAAAAAACAATCTTTAGACAGTATTTTTATATTAAAAATCCAATCTTTACAGAGGAGTATTTAAATAGGGCGGCTTGGCTTGGCTTGGCTTGTCTTGTCTTGATGCTTTTCTTAGGGACATGGGTGATGGGGTGCATGAAAAGACTTCGTACGAAAATGCCCATCGATTTGCTTATATTTACAAATGAATGAATGATCATTAACCTTGCACTTTGAAGTGGATCAGATTTGGGGCAACTGGGGAAGGGACAAAAAGGGAAATGAACATGGAAATTAATGATCTGCAGACATTTTCCTTTATGTATTTCCTTTTATTCTCCCCCCCCGCCTCCTTTTTTTACTTCTTTTGATTTTAGGGAGGGACAAGACAAGATCAAACTGAGGAAGGGGAATCAAGAAACATGTTCTTGATTGGTGAAGAACTCATGCCTTCCTCTTTGGATCCTCTCTTTGGGTACTAAATTTAGTTAAAATATACTCATTCATCCTACAAAAATTAAACATTCTATTTTCAGCATCTAATTTATAATTTTTTTTCTTCAACATAATGACATATAATGTCAAATAATTTATATGCATATATTAAATGGATGTGTCTCGTTTTTAAATATATTTTTTAAAATCATTTTTAATAAATTCTTCTTTATTAAAAATTGAGTCAAATATAAGATGAAAAATCAAATATCCAAATTTTTATGGGATGGATGTAATAGTAGGAAAGATGTGATCAAACATCGCACTTCCAGATGAAATCTTTGATATGTTATGCAACTATAGACAACTTTAATATCACAATCATATCGGAAACTCAGTTTATGGCTAAAATCATTTTCTTAGTTCTAAATGTGTTGACACTTTTTCTTTACAATTTATAAACAATTTGAAACAAATGTAATATTGTATATTTTCAAGATTTACACTTCATTCACTAGTAAAAAAGAAGGTGTGGAAAGTAGTAAGGGAAGCTTCTATAGTATAGGAGGAGTTGAACAATAAGTTCGGTATAAAAGAAAAGAGAGATATTTATATACTATTAGCTAAGCTAAATGAGCGGAACCACAAGAGATTTAAATCAAGTGAGGTGTAAAAAGAATCAACACAAAGTGTTAGTTGCGTTTTTTTTTTTTTTTTTGTGGAACATTCAAATTGTTACTAGAACTAATTTATCAAAAAAATTAATAGAAAAATATATTTAGAAATTACATGCATGAATCTATAATTTTCATTTTAAATATTTGACTTTAAAAAATAAAGTTTTACATAAATAAAATCATATATATTAAATGCTAAAACCAAAACACACTAATACTAATACTCTTACTCTCAACCTTCACTTCAACTCGCAAAAGTCGATAGTACAGTTCGGCCGCATCAGACGATGAAACTGGAGGAACACCTTGGGCAAAACCTTCACATTGGAAAGATAATATGCCATAATGAATGCACTGATGGTCATGAATATAATGGGCACCAGTTTCCCAGAACAAACCCTTCACCCTTCAGACAACTGCAGAAGTAGAGTAAACAAAGGGAAACACAATCCAGCCTTCAATTGAGTTTCATAAATGACCAGTGTATGTTCCCTTCTACTGTCTATCAGTCGTGCACGACAAGCCCATCTTCTTAAAAACTCTATCATCCGACAATTTGCAGGCTACCTCCGAGTACACATGGTACTAACGACAAGCATTCTCAAGGTTCTTCGTAGACAACGAAGTCAACGACCACAACGCTCCAATGTCAGAGTCTGCATCTGGATTACTCTGGTGTTGGGTAGGGATGGCAGCAGTCGGTTTATCCGCGGATGTGACATAACTATGACCACCAATCGCGGTTTTTTTTACATCCACAGTTTTGCGGATTTTCTAGAGCGATTTTTACTTGCCACGCATAACCGCAGTTATCCATAGTTTGCGGTTTTAACCATGGATATTTTCAATACATTTATTTATCACCAAACATAAATTTAACTATCCAATACAACTTAAAATCTTAAATAACCCTACATCAATTATCAGCACATATAAAATTCTTTTCTAGATTACTCCCACAAGCAACATTGAGCATTCTATTCCTCCAGGTATGTCCCTGCATGTGTGACTTCAATTTTGATTCATTCAATAATTACTATGATTAAGAAGGGGATTGGGTTTAGATGTGTTTGGCTTTGGTGGGTTAGAGTAGTGGTTGTAGAGTAATTTTAATAGATTAATAAGGGATTGTGAGATTGGACTTAATTGAATTAGGTTTCGCAGTTAACAAGGTATCCACTATCTGTGGTTAGCGGATATCCGCGGTGCGGATACCCCTAAACCACAAGCGTAACCGTTAGGGTCACGGTTTTCTCTAGCCATCCATAACCACAGAACAACGGATAAAACTGTCAATTGCGGTGCAGATATCCACGATTTGCGGTTTTAACTAATCCACTGTCATCCCTAGTCTTGGGGGCCATCTACACAAACTTGAAAGTAAAAACCAAAACCCTAAAGACCCAAGAACCAACCCAACAACCTAAATACCTTGTAGAAAGGGGGAAAAACAAGAAACTCAAAATTGGAGTTCAGAAAGCCAAAATTACCTTTTCAAAAGGATCGCAACGACTACATAGCAACAAATCGTTCAAATAGCTCAAAACACCGAATATAGCGAAAACCATCGCGTTCAAATTACCTTTTCGCGAGAAAAGGGAAAGTGAGAAGCAGTTCGAGGTGAACAGTCGCCTCAAATACTGATGGGTGAAAACTGTTCCACTGCCAAATAATTACTATAACGGTAACAATAACCGCCCCACTTTACCGCCATGTCATTAAAGACATGCCTCACCATGCAGTAAAATAGGGGTAACCGTCCAAATGAGCCATCTCTTACATGTCTAATGGCCTTTAAACAAAACATCTAGCATAAGGGCCCGTCTCAACTGTCCAAACGGGAACACCTCGTATAGCGCATTTATGATCCTCTGTATGATAGAGCCTCGTATAACACATTTATGACGCACAATCCACCCTCATTTATAAAGGTAAAATATATTCAGAACACGTGTAACGGTTAATTCCACAAACATAGCCTCATTAGCAATACAATCCCAATGATCAAATCCTTCGTAACGGGCTCCGGAACCA
Source organism: Daphne laureola (assembly GCA_038382905.1). Taxonomy (NCBI): domain Eukaryota; kingdom Viridiplantae; phylum Streptophyta; class Magnoliopsida; order Malvales; family Thymelaeaceae; genus Daphne; species Daphne laureola. The sequence goes on from JBBYHH010693098.1 coordinate 13,232, forward strand.
CCATATATATTTGATGACACATACCACACAAAAATTACTTACTACACACACCTACTCTGCTCTTCTCTACATCTAAAATATTTATGTGTCCTCTCTTGTAAGTCGTGGTCTTTTCCTCTTTATCCACATTACTTGAACTCTAAATTAGTAGGACACTATCACATGATCTTTTTATAATTTGAAGCAATTCTCACCAAAATGATTCTAGAAATAAATTTTTTAGTTATGAACTGTGAATCTGATGATGGTGGGGTAAAAAGTTTTTATAACAAAAAAATAGAGTAAAATCCATTTTTAGTCCCTTAACTTTTAAACGTGACCTATTTTGGTATCCTTTTAAGAATTCGACCTATTTTAGTCTTAAAACTCACAATTTTGTCCTAAACAAGTCCTTTCATTACAGTTTCTGTTAAAGTCATTTTTTAATTAAGAAAATTTATGTAAATTTCTACTTTTAACATTTTATCTCACCTTAATGTTTATAATAATTTAAAAATTAACCCAATTATTTTTTAAAAAGTACAAATAATTCCCCTTCCAGCTCCTCACCCATTCTTTCTTCTTCTTCTTCGACGCCATGACTGTCGTTCTTCCGAGCTTGAAAAAGTTTACATGTTCAGACTTTTTTTCTTGTTGATGACTATGAATGGATTTTTACTAATGAAGTGGGAGAAAGAAATTTTGACAACAAAACAAGTACAATGGTTTGAGATTAGCCACACAAGTTATATCCACGTACAACACGCATCAACACACCAACCCCCACCCTTCAAGCGCTAAGCCTCCTACATGTCCAGATCTTGGAGTGCAGAGACAAGTTTGGTCATCAGATTTGGGAAGATTCGAACGTCATGGTTGTCGTTCTTCCGAGCTTGAAATCCGTTTTTGTCGCCGATCCATTTATGATCAAAATTCGTTTCTGTCGTCGATCTCATACGATACCCCAGTTCATGATTTCCATGGCTCTGCAGAGATTAAAATTTGACTTGAAATTGAATTTGAACATGCATCTTTACTCAGACATTTAAACAAACACGTACCAGACATTATCTTCTTCAACAACTGTTTGTAATCAACCAACCCAACAATTAACAAATCTAGCAACTGATCCATTAGATAGGCTCTGAATCATCACCAATATGTTGAAGAAACACAAATTCAACGAGTCCAATTGATCAGCCATTGAAGACAGATTTCAAGAGATGAAGAAGAAGAATCACAAGAGGTTGCAAAAGTAGAAATTCATCCTTGGGAAAATCTACTAACTCTCTTGATAGAAGTAACCGTACAATTCATGTAAATTAAAACTGTAATATACTCCTGATAAAAGTGAATATTCAGAGGAGAAGATTCAACATCAGGGAATATTGAACAAGCTTCAATTGACAAAGACAGTTTCTTCTCCGACACCAGATCTCGTCGAAGTCACCGATGGAGCGTGGCTTTGAGGTGGGCAGGGGGATGGTAAGGCATCGGCTACAGCTTCATCGAACACCCAGGTCAGTTCGATTTGGCAAAGAACTTTTGTTCTTGCCGGGACGAACCTTTGTCATGGCAACAAACCGGCGACGAACCCAGGTCATGGAGGTTGGCACAAACCCAGGTCGGGTGAAACAGATCAATGTTTGGGAATGTATCTAGTCTTAGAGGCAGATCAATGTATGGGAAAATTGGGGATCAGATCAAAGCATAACAATCGAGATTTTTGAAAATTTGAGGTTTAAGGTTTGGGAAAATTTCATGAACAAATTTAAGAATAATTTTAGTGATTCCAAGTCGTAGAGATCAGATCTGCCATGGCCGCCACTCTCATCGGAGGAAGAATTGAAGCATAATGATTATGATGAGATAAAGAGGGAAAAAAAAATTATTGGGACTTGTGTGCATATTCAGGAAAAGTTTAAAGACTATCTTTTTATTTAATGTATAACTAAACTATTATTGCAGGGGTATTTGAGTAAAATCTAAAAAGAAAACGACCCAATTAACAAAATTTTTGATGGAAGGACAAAAATAGGATAAAAAATAATAATTTTAGAATCAAAATAGGACAAATTATTAAAAAAGAATCAAAATAAGACATGTGTTAAAGTTAATGGACTAAAAATAGATTTTACTAAAAAAACAAAAATGAGTATAGGGAAATCTAATGAAAATTCAAGGACTTTAGAAATGTTTTCCCATGAAAAGTAGTGTGAATACAGACTTTTTTTTCCCCTTCATTGTGAACAGTTCCCGTCGGACCTCTGAGCGGGTCGAAATGTAGCCGGCACGAGGCAGGCACTGGAGCTCTCAACCTGGCGCTGGTCTTAAATTCGAGAGCCGCAACACCGTCGGTGTCAACACAGAGAACCAAACGAGCGAGGAAGAAGAATCAGAGTTCACAGACAGAAAAAGATCTCTCCTTTATCGGTTTTGATTGCATGGTCGCTCAACCTTTGAAGCGCTTCTCCGGTAAGATGAAGATATTTGACTGTTCATCCACTGTTTCATTTGTATCTATCAACTTCTGTGTTCATGTGCTTATCAGCCCTCTTTACCTGCAAATTATTCTCTCATGGGTTCGCGCAGAATGTGCCGGAACAGTGATTCGGGGAAAGGAAATCCGCAGCAGGTTCGAGTATGGCCTTCTCGCCCGGTTTATGTCCCAGAAAGCAGAAAAGGTTGCAGCTTTGCAAGAAAAGGAATTCCATGGAGTTAACTTGAAGTCCGAAGGGGAGGTGGGACCCAATTCCAGAAAGTGGACCATAGATCTTGCTTGGCTAACAAAAGCTTTAGAGTTGTGTAGGAAAGCTCTCCCAACAGGTCCCTTTTATAATCATTGTTTAATTTTGTGGATTGTCAATATTATGCTAGCATTACATCAATAATTCCAGGGATCGAGAGCTGTAATGTATGCTTCTGCTTAGGCTCCATGTCAATCCATTGTTTTGCCTTTCACTCCAACTGATTGTGAAGAATACATATACACTGTGTTGTTCAAATGTTATAGGTGATGGGCTTGGGAATAAGCCCCCACCCAGGACTCGATCCGTGTCAGAAATCCTGGCTAGCATTCAGAGGAGCAGGAATGGGATTCAAGGTTGGAGCTTGAGTGATCTTACAGTAGGACTGTATCTTATCTGCCTTCAGCAGGCATCGTTGGATCCATTTGAGGATGTTGAAGGCATTCAGATTACTTCAGATACAACTGTAATTACTAAATTCATATGTTTTGAGTAAATTTCAGTCTTTGTTATTGTTAGCCAACCACAATGTGTAGCCTAACCTGAAACATCTCCTTTTGCTGTCATTTCAATTTCACTTCTCTTGATTTAGGTCCAAGATCTTATCTATCATATTGAATTGGCTAAAGGGTGTTACAAAGATAGCCCAGCAGTCATTGCTAGGACTTGTATGCTCCGGGAAAATGATATATTGAAGTTTGTGAAAGATTCCAGCGTGTTGAGGCCAGCATACTATATAGCCATTGATCCTCGAAGAAGGCTTGTTATTTTGGGAATACGCGGAACTCATACAGTTTATGACCTTATTACCAATATTGTATCTTTAAGCGATAAAGAGGTTATGTTTGAAGGTTACTCCACTCATTTTGGCATGAATGAAGCTGCTGGGTGGTTTCTTACCCATGAGTTATCAACAATTCAAAACCTTCTGGCGAAATATGAGGTCTCTCTCTCTCTCAATGTTACTTGCTAAAGTATTATAGTATATGTGAGGCTAATTCATCTATAGGGGTTTAGGTTAAGGTTGGTTAGGCATTCTCTCGGGGCTGCCATTGCTTCTTTGCTGGCAGTCATGCTTCGTAGGAAGTCACAAATGGAACTTGGGTTTTCTCCGGAACTTGTTACTGCTATTGGTTTTGCAACTCCACCCTGTGTTTCGAAACAACGTGCTGAAAGTTGCTCCGATTTTGTTACAACTATTGTCATGCAGGTAGATCTCTCTCTCTCTCTCTCTCTCTCACACACACACACACACACACACAAACTATTGTCATGCAGGTAGATCTCTCTCTCTCTCCCTCTCTCTCTCTCTCACACACACACACACACACACACAACTATCTTTAGATAACTTTTTTTTAGTTTCTTGCTCTCTTTTCATTTATGTATTCATATTTGGCTCAGGATGATATCATACCTAGACTAAGTGCAGCTGCTATAACAAGACTGCGGGATGAGATTCTCCAAACTGATTGGTAAGAAAGTAGCGGTTACAAGCTAAACTGCTTTTATAATTTCTGGATATTATTTCAATCTTGTGCTATTCCTATCTAAACTTTTTATCATCTTTTTTTTTTTAAAGAAAACTCCTTTTTTTTTTTGGTGTGTGTGTGATAATCTCAGGTGATGTAATTTATCAACTTATTGTCATTAAGGTTAATTGTTAAGTGGACATTTTTGCGCTGGTAACATACTAGAAAGGATTTATTAGTCAAATGGTCATTTTATTTAACGTACACATATTCAGCATCCAATTACGTTATCTCATAGTGCATCTAAGTTTTAAGTTGGGTTTTAAAAATATTGCACTCGATTGGAATATGGTCAAGCAAACCTGGCCGAATTGTGAATTTGATATAGAAAGCTAGTTGCTATTGTGTAGGGGCTCCATGGTTTTATTAGTTGAGCCATAATATAGATTGCACGTTTTGCCTCCTATTTGTTTCCTTTTTATTTTCTTTACAGATGTTCAGTGGCGAAGCCAGGATTTGGAGTTAGAGGTAGCGGAGAACTGAAAATTTTATTCCCATTTATTAATGTAATTTGAAGAGTAAAATTTAGATGAGTTAATTAAGAAAAAATAATTATACACATTAAAAGTCATTTGAAAGTAAAAATTATCGTAAAAGTACATATTAAAAGCTATCAAAATCTAATATAATGCTCCTTCAAGTTCTTGACATGGATTTACCCATCTTTTACTCTCACAAACTTCATATCGATTTCAAAAAATTCAAAATTTATTTTCAATTTCTTACTAAAATAATACACTTAGCCATCGAAAATTTGACATAATTCACGAATCAGAGAATATTTATTTCCAACAATTTGTTGCACCTTATGTTTTTAAAATGTAACTAGTGGAGTTTTAATTTTATGAATTTTTCAACGTTTTCTTTTAAAAGAAAGAATGGGAAGAATGAGATTTTTTTGTTCACTAGCCATAGAAAAATTTAAAATTTACCTCTAATTAAAAAAATATTGTTGTCAAGAGTTTCAAAAACAACACACCCGTAATATTTTAGGAATTAGATT
>JBBYHH010693099.1:0-10143 GCA_038382905.1 Daphne laureola
CTTGAACCCTTGAAGATTCGGTTTTGAAGATGGATCCTTTGCACCTTCTTGCTCCTTGAAACCTCCACACTTGAAGGGTAGAGGATGGTGGAGATGATGGAGGAAAGGTTGAAGGAAGAATGGAAGAAACTCTCTTAAAAATCCTGCAGCAGTTGCTGGCTTGCAGGCCACTTTTGGGGCACTTTCGTTTCTCTTTTCTCCTTGACTCATTCTACAAACTTGTAGATAAGAGGTTGATGAAGATAGTTGGTGAAGAACTCAAGAGGAGATGGAGGCTAAATCTTGGTCAAAATGGTAGTTGAACCGCTGGTTTCCTGGGTGAGGAGAGAAAGAGAACCGCCGGCTTGTAGGGGGATTTTGAGCACCTTCTTGTACTCATTTGCTCCTGGTTTCTTCTACAAACTTGAAGCTAAGAGGCTAATGAAGATAGTTGATGAAGGGTGGAAGAGCAAATGAGAACTATTTCTTGGTAAAAATGGAGCAAGAATCGGGCTGGATGTTGAGAGAGGAGAGGAAAGTGTGAAGTTTGTGCTAGAGAGAAGGGAGAGAGTTTGCTAAGTGTTTGATAAATGAAATGAGGTAGATGGTTGAGAGTGAGAGGGAGGGAACCGGGTAAGGAGAGAGGGAGGGTGAGAGTAGCTTATTAGTTTAATGAGTTAGGGTTTAGGGTAGGGAACCAATTTGCCTAAATTAAGGCTTTCACTTTTTAGGCTATTAATGGCTAGGGGTAGGGTAGGGTATCCTAAAAAGGCTATAAGCCACCTTAAAATTCGGCTGCAACATTTAATTGGGATTAGGGGCGTTCCCGCCCAATTTTTTGTAATGACCATTTTGTCATCCGAAATCGAAAATTGTTAAAATGTTCTGAACTTCCCGGAACTTCCGGGAACATCTTGAAACACTTAAATATCATTGAATCGAGGTAAAATATAATCCAGGGATATCCAAATTATCATTAAACATGTCAACTTCTCTAAACCGACCATTTTACCTTCCAAGGTCAATTCCTGGTAAAATGACCCGGGATTCACGGAACCTTATAAAAATGTGAAATCCCATAGAATGGACCTCATATAAATTCTCGGAGTATGAGAATTATTAGAAAACTTATGTCTGCACATTTAAAACCGAGTCCCAGTAAATTACAGATTTTGATCGTCGGGTAATTTTTTCCGAAAAATCACTATTTATCAGGGCTGACTGTAACAGCAGTTGTCTTCACCACCACAAATTTTCTCCCAGAAAGCTTGATGAAAGAGGACCTTCAATATGACACTGTGCTAGTAGCGGAATCATTCTCCGGATGTGTGTTAATACGTCCAATAATACATTCTACAATATGAAAACCCATGATTGTCATGTTTTCATGTAAAAGTTGTTTCCAATTGCTTTACACGGCCATCTTGATGACGGTATTTGGACGACAATATATGAATTTAGCAAATTCTTTAGTCTAATATGTTCTAAGGACTTTCCATTTGAAGACATTGAAAAGTTGGATGAACTTATTGTCGTTACACTGTGTAAGCTGGAGAAGATATTCCCTTTATCGTTCTTTGACTCCATGGAACATCATACTATGCATCTGCTTTGGTATCTTTTGAATTGTGGATCAGTTGGATATTGTTGGATGCATAGTTTTAAAAGGAATATGAAGAGGCTGGAAGAAAACTATGTCAATAAAAGATATTTGGAGGGCTCCATCATTGAAAAGTTTATGATATAAGAGGTTGCGACTTTTTGTGAACATTATATAGAAGATAATCATGGAACACGTGTGAACCCTTACATACGTAACAAAATTCCTCCTACAATTGTTAGTCAGACCGGGCTATCAATTTTTTTATCATCTAACAAAAACATTTGGCAGTGTACATGTCCGAGAGTTGACTACTATAGAACAAGATCATGTAGAAACCTATATTCTCCAAAACTATCAAGAAGTGGAACAATTTATAACTCAATTCAACGACTTGACCCGAGAGAATTTTCCAGACTTAGATGACGATGGTGTGGACAACTTTCTAGAATCAGTCGTCCTCGTAAGTTTTCGATCTAGCAATTTCTAAAACTTAATTGAAATTATTATTTCATTTACTATTATTTAACTTAAGTTTCTTTGTATTAATTAGGATGAGCACAGGAGGCTTCTCATTGAGAAGTATGGAGTGGATGGGCCATTCCCGCTGATCGATGACGAGATCTACAGGTCGGTCGTAGGCTAGCCCACTCGATGATGTTGGGTCGTGGTCCCGCCCCAGATTGGCCATCCTGAACTGTTCGAGCCACCTCTGACGTCTCAAGTAATTAAAGTGTCATTTATTTAATTTTATAATTTAACAGAAATTTATGATTTGAAATGTAATATTTTCTTATCTTAAATTTCAGCGCGAGATCGATCTGGAGGAGCACCATCGGAGGGAGATGGATGAGATCCATGACCTCATATGTCGGGTTGTGACACTCGAAGAGGAGCGTGGTTGGGACACTCCTGGTCTCGAGGCCCGGATGAACTCTCGGATGGAGGCTTTGAAGGCGGAGATTATGTGATCCTTCGATGCGGCCGTCAGCAACATTTGGGCGGCGGTGTGTTGGTCAGTGTTGTTTGTCCCGAAGACCCCGCAGTCCCAACCGGTCCAGCAGATCCTGTCGATCCAGCGGATCCCGCAGACCGAGCCACTCGAGCAGAGTTTCATTGATGAGTTATTAGGGTTTCAGGATGATTTTGTTACGTATCTCAACAAAAATAACCCTAACCTGAACAATGAAAACAATGACACTTTGTAGAATTTTTTGTACAAATTATTAGTATTTAGGTGTGAATTAACAATTTATTATATATATATATATATATATTGCAATTCTACATTTAATTCTTTAATTATGAATATTATTTAAATTACTAATTTGATTAGAATTTTAAATTTTAATATTTATTAAAAAAATAAGGCTTATTATGGCCTATGTTACAGTTGAGGCTGCAGTAAAGCCTGTCAGAGGTGTCAGCTTTGCTGGCAGGCCTACTACGACCATGGTCGCAGTAAGGCCGCAGTAAGTGTTGCGGTCACTGGCACAACAAGGCATTCACCGTGGGTCTTTTTACTGCGGGAATTACGGCGACCACTCCCGTAGTTGCAACCGCGGCACTACTGTGGCACAGGCTGCAGTCCCCTCCTCCCCACATAGTGTGATCTTCACTTAGATGTATTTTCTTCAGCTTACTTTATACTCCATCATTCGTCAATTAATTAAACCATTTTTTTTGTTATTTCACAGTATTTAATCTATAATTTATTTTCATGTATGTTTAGATGTTTAAAGTTATAAAATTTATGTGTATCATGATTTGAAACATGCTTATTCTAAATATATTTTTTTAGAATTTTTTTTCAATACTTATCTTTATGAATATTTTGGTCAAACATTGAATCTTGAAATGTGAAAGTCAAATGGTCATTGAAGATTGAGGAAGTAATAATTTATCATTAATAAAGTAGGTATCTTCTGTTCAAAAAAATATATAGTATATATCACTCATAAAAAAATAAAATCTCTCTTTTTTTCCATTCTTCAATTTTTTTAGAAAAGTACATAATAATTATCTCGTATATATATATATATAAAGGAAGATTTTGTATACTCCACCTTTTATATTACCTTGGGCTAATTAAATAATCTTTCTATTCTTCCAATCATTTCTAAACAATACTACCTTTAAGAAAAAATTCATTTTTTTAGGGTATAAATGGAAAAATCCTAAACAGACCGGTTACATGATTTTCATTTTTGGACGGTCTCAAGAAAACTACTAATTTTTTTTTAAACATTCATTTTACGTGTATATAGTAGATTTATCTTTTCACTCTAAGATTTTCTAATAACTAAATACAATTTCTAGGGTTTTTGTTTAGAAGATAACATATAAAACTTAAAAGCTGAAACAGAAAATGGAAAGAAAAGAATAGCTTTGCACAAATAAATAAAAACGACAACTATTTTGATATTGATCATCGACGTTGGTTGGCAGCTTGTGGGTAATTAGTTTATGCAAAATTGTTACTTTCATACATGGTGGCTGCCAAACTGAATTTACTAAGACGATTGATGTTATTTCGACACAAGAGTTACTTGGAAACACCGTCAAATGTTTTGCTTTATTTGGTGCTTCTCAGCTTTTCCTAGGGAGTGTTACCACAATTCAAGACTGTTGTTGTCTTTATTTGTAAATCATTTTTCTTGAAAAAGGGGAAAAAAACCCGAAAAGGTTATGCATATTATGATATTGATATGGTTTCTTCTGAACCAATTGTTTTTCTTTTTTTTTTAGAAAAAGAGTGCTAATAAGTAAGAGAAAATAACTACAGAGTTTTTAGAATTCTCTAAATAAAATTGGGCCAATTGATTTGGGCCGGACGCATGAGTAGAAAAAAACAATGTAGACTTTGTTTTGAATGAGTAATTGAAAATTTCAACCATCATCAGCACTTCTTCAAATTTGTAAGACTAAAAATTACCATTGAATAACGTTTCTAACCTCTAACACTAAATGTTAATATTGTTCTGAACAAACTTCCATGCTTAGATGCAAGACCCAGAGACGTCAATAAATTTTTTAAGTACTTTCCCTTCATAAGAGTGTGCATTACACTACCCATTTGCAATTTGGTTAAAATACCAAAATATAATGACCCTCTAAACTCAAGCCCAATGGATGTGATCTCACCTCCCTATGGAAGAAACATGACTAAAGCCACATTATGGCAAACATAGGCTTACAAGCCCACATCTACGTTCGGTAGGGGTCTGAATGCTTTTGGGCTACGGTCATTGGAGTGAATCGCCAATGATCTACTTTTAGCCGAGTCCAAATTGTTTGTCTCATTTTTATCTTTCCTCTATCTGTCATTCACTACAATTAATTAACACTGTTAATTTTTATGTTAAAATTTTAATAAATTAACTAATACATAATTAATTTTTTTTGTATTGCGGGACAAGAATGAGACAGATAAAAGGTGGACAACAGATCCACATAAGCAAGGAAACCGACCACAAAAATCGATTTTTATACGGTTAATTATGTTAACGAGGAAGCTCTAGCCCGCTCCCGGGATTATGTCATTATGTCATTTTATTCGTGCTAATAGTAACCGCAATTATAAATCTAAGAAAAATAAAGAATCTACTAAATTAGCATAGAGATTTCACATTTCAACCAAGTCAATGTGAAAGGTGAATTTATATCGAAAGACAGTAAGGAGAGCAACGCAATTTCATTATCCATCATGTGATCACACTCAAATCATCCACCTGATTTTAAATTATATAAGAAACTGAATATGAATGTGATATTTTTTTTTTTTGGCTCCAATACATGTGTAGTGGAAGGAGCTTTCCTTAGTGCTCAATCCTCATCCTTAGAACTTATTCTAACTACTATAACCTATTTTAACAGCACCAAAATTCAATCTTAGGAATAAATTCAATTCGTAGCTTGACAAAGTTCTAAATGGAACATCAACAACTACGGATTCAATATCATAAATTTGACTTGTTTTCCCATTTTTCATGTTACAATCACAAATTCTAATTACTATTTATCTCATTACTGGTTGCTGTCTGAAATTGTTCACATAATCGCTACAGATTTATTTATACAATAGATGCGTTCCTAATTTATCTTTTGATAGTAATCAGCTCGATGGTATGAGCTCAGATGATTATTTAGGTTCCTTCAACCATGTTGATACGAGGAAAAAGAGTTGGTAGCCTAAAATATACTCCATAATACACTTAATGGTTAAAAAAACTAAGACGAGGCTTTTGCTTTAAAATAAATTTATGCATACCCCTGAGAAATACTTGGAACGACTTTGGAGGAACCAAGCCTTCATCCCAAAAATTGTATCTACTGATGATGTCATCTCTGGTGATTGAATCAACTCATGCTTGGTAGTGGAAAAATCAGCTCCAATGTTGCAGGCTTATCATTCTTTGCATTGCTAGTTCCTGGAGGTCGTGCCACTGGCAATGCCTAACAATCATTCATCCTATGCTCCCATAGTCCGATGCTCGAATTACTTGTTTGGAAAATAATTTGCATGTTCCATCCTTGTATGGGGATGGAAACAAATCCAATATAATTAGACGTGTCCTTTAATTATGAGTCACTGATGGCTTGCACAGAAGAAGAACTCAATTACGAAGCAACGTAATAACAACAACGTCTGCGATTCAGTGAGCACAAAACACCAAGCGAAGCAACAAATATCAGCAAAGAGACGGATGAGAACTCCTCGAGGCTAGGAGCGTTCTGGTGATCATGGTAATTAATTGCACAATTTTCCGACTCTAGTTGCCAATTATGAAAATGATTTTGAATCTTGATGCAACAAATTGTAGTGTTGAGAGTCTGAGGCAAAGAGAAGTACGTTAAAGGTGAAGGTTTTATTTTTTTTAAAATGGGTGATCATATTAATCAACATAAGGCCGTGGTAAGCCAAGTTGGGCAATAATCCCAACAGTTTCTACCACTATACTTTAATTCAAAACGAACTAAAGTATGTGCCACCTTATTAGTTTGACGGCGAACATACGTATACTTACAAGAACTTGAAAAAGAAGAATAAACTCTAATCTCATCAATTATAATACCAAAATAATAAAATAATCATGGGATATGTGAGCTATGTAGCTCCTGAATTAGATGTTGTGAGTCTAACTCAAACTCCACCTATATAGCCAACCAAACCGTCAAGCCTCTCGTACACCCCAGAGAAGGCTACCACCTCCAAATACAACAGATCTCGTCCCTCGTAATGGTACCCAACTGAATTAGCCCACAAAAGCTGACCCTGCGGATCCCTCACTATAACCCTAGTAATTGCACGCAAAGATGACTGTCGGAGCGTAGCATCCACATTAGCCATCACCACACCCTCCCGTGGCGCAAACCATGATGGAACCACTACTTGTCATTCCCCCCATTGACAAGATGTCGAGAATCAAGCCACCCCTCCCTCCAGGTGGTAGAAGAGCACACTTATGCTCATGAGCTGCCAAGTTTCTCTTACTCCACATGAGCCAAGTGGTAACAGCTAACACTAGAACAAGAGTTGGTCTTTCCTGCGCAACCTCCCGTAACCAAACACACCAATCCTCCTCTAAACCTAGACCAATAAAACCCAGCCTCTCCCACACCAAACGAACAAACACACTATCGTAAAATAAATGTTGTGTAGATTCTACCCCTGACACACACACACGACAAGACTCATCCACCTCCACCCTTCTGCAAATCAGACCAGTATATGTAGCCAAAGTATATGTTGTCGCCCGCCACAAGAAAGTTTGTATCCTAGGTAGGAGAGACAAACTCCAAAACCAACCCCAATAATAAGAAGCATCCAGGGGAATAACATCATACAAAGCCGCATACTCCAAATAATACTCATACTTCACAGAAAACTGCCCTGTATCCTTCATACCCCAAGTAAAAAGGTTAATCATAAAGCTGGGAGAGGGGAATTCCTTTAATCAGCGTAACATCTGTCGGATGAAACAAAGCATCAATATCCCTCTCTTTAAAAGAGAGACAACGTTGATCAATCAAATCCACCACACGCAGATGCTCAACCCCCGACATAGGTTGCATGATCAAATCCACTGTCATCCCAAGAAGCCACATGTCACGCCAAACTGAGATTTGATCTCCACTACCCACCCTCCAGTAACCACCTGCTATCAAAATCGCCCGACCAACACATAATCCTTCCAAACTACCAAACCCATCTCCCGATGCGCTAGGAGAAAGGTTGAATCACATAAGTACTTGCCCCTAAAGATGAGAGTCACTAAAGAATAGGGTAGCTAGATGAAATGCTAACCTTGTTTAGCCAAAATTTCCCTATTAAAGGCATGAATATCCCTGAAACCATAGCCGCCTGCTCCCCTGCACTGACAAAGTTGAGACCAGGCACACCAAGCCATCTTCCGCTCCTCCACATATAGCCGACCAAAAGAATCATGATAATAGGGATCTTAAAGCCTTACAAAGCTCTTCGAAAGAAGGATACAACTCATAACATGCGTAGGCATAACCTGAATGATAGACTTAATCATAACCCCCTTGCCTGCTTGAAAAAAGTCACCGACTTCAATTATTCAGCTTCTCCGTAACACACTCAATTAAGAAGTCAAACTGCTCTAATTTCCTCCTTCCAAGCAGCCATGGAAAATCAAGGTACCTATCCACCGTGATACATTTTGAAGTATCCAACAATCCACATAGCTAGAGCCGTCGATCCTGTGAAATGTTGGGAGTAAAGAAAAACGATGACTTGGCCATATTCACCTTCTGACCAGAGGCGCACAAAACATCCAATAATTGGATCGTTGCAGACTCTGAATCCTGTAGGAAAAGAGAATCATCAGTAAAAAGAATGTGGGAAACTACCGAACTATGACAGCCCACATCCACACTTGAGATCAGCACCCGACGCTCTGCATCCTGCAGTAGAGCAGAGAAGGGATAGAGGGTCACCTTGACGAATCCCTCATGTAGGTGAAAACAGATCAATTGGAACACCATTTAGGAGAACAGAAAAAGATGGAGTCTCAACACAAGGCACTATCAACTGAATCCAGCGATCCAAAAAACCCAACCAGAGGAGAATAAGCCGCAAAAAGACCTACTCCACCCGATCATACGCTTTAGACATGTCCAGTTTGACGACCAAAGCCCTTTCACCACTCCTCTGAAGGGAACTGATATGATGAAAGGTTTCCAACAAAACCAAAGCACTATCCGTCAGCAACCGCCAAGGCACAAATGTACTATGGTTCTCTGAAATCACCAAACCCATCACATGCTTCAACCTATTAACCAGAACTTTACTCACCACCTTATAAAAGACGTTGCACAAACTGATTGGCCTAAACTCAGCTAAAGATAAAGACGTCTCAATCTTCAGGATAAGATGCAAATAGGTCATATTCAATAAGGAGAGACGACCCCATAATCTAGAATACCCAAAATAAGAGAAGTTACCTCAAGACCAACAACATTCCAATACTTCTGAAAAAACAAATGATAGAAATCATCTGGGCCAGGAGACTTTATTAGGTGTATCTGGAACAAACCAACACGAACCTCCTTTGACATGCAAGGCTCCAATAATTGTACGCAAACCTCTGCAGGGACCCGTGATGCAATCAAAGCTGAAATATCATCCACACGCGAGAGCCCCCAAACGTATATAGATCCTGAAAGAAACGTCACACCTCCACCTGCATATCCTCCGTACGGGACAACATAACCCTATAACTGGACCTCAATATCCTGATAAAATTCCATTTCTTCAACCTAGTAGCAGAGTGATGAAAGAAACTAGTATTTCGGTCCTCGTCCTATAACCATACCTAACGCAACCTCTGACTCCAATAAAGCTCCTCCCTATCCAACAAATGCAACTCAGTCTCAAGCACCCCACGCTCTGCCAAGATGGCAGCATCAACCCTCCCAACGAGATCTACCAACTGCTCCTCCTTGTGCACAATCTAGTTAGGGAGGTCTTGGAACTCCTCCTTGTTCAACCATGACAAACCCCGCCAACACTGTGCCAGCCTATCCTGAATCGAACCACCCTTCCACGAAACCGAAATAATCTCCTCACACCTCAACTCCACCGCCCACATCTTCTCAAATCGCCATAACTGTTTCGAGTACCACACCCTACCAAGAACATGAATCTACAACCCATTATGATTAGAGCATCCAAAGAAATGGTTTTGCACCAAACTAGCATGGAATAAAGCGTGCCAAGCCGGAGCAGACAATGCACGATCACGACTCTCTTGAACCAACGACCCACCTACCACTCGCTTAGCCCAGGTAAACCGTACCCCAAAAAAGCCCATGTCCGTCACACCAGCATCGTGCAAAGCCAAATGAAATGTGTTGTAACGGATGCGAGAAGGATAATCAAGAACGTAAATAAAGAACACAGAATATAAATTGATTCACTAACAGTGTGTTAGCTACGTCCACGGGCATAGGAGAGGAAAGCTTTATTGATCTGAGGAATACATAATACAGGATGCAGCTAGGTTTAACAAGTAGAGAGAGTTTATATAGTACTCTCA
>JBBYHH010693110.1:0-10143 GCA_038382905.1 Daphne laureola
CCCCTCCTCCACCGAGACCGCAGCGTGGCTCGTCCTCCCCCAATAGTGGTAGACCACCCCTCATAGTGACCCAATTGAAAATAGGAGATGTAAGAGTCGTGATATATAGGAGTCTGACAGTAGACCATATAGGAAGATGCAGCGGCAACAACCCTGATCGACAGTGTAACACGTACAACATCGAGAGCCATTCATATTTTTCTTATGCAAATGACCGTGAAAAGTTTTGCATGCGCCAAAATGAAATTTGTGATATACTCCCTCTATCCCATAAACATTATTCAATATTCCTCTCTGGACAATCCCACAAAGATTGTTCAATTTCCTAATAAGGAAAGTTTCATCTACTAAATTTACGTTTCTATCCTTGAACTCTCTTTTAATTTACAAGTTACTTAATTACATCAATACTACTAAAAAACAAAAAAATTCTCTCCCTAACACCCTCTCTTCCCCAATTTCAGGCAGTCCGATTCATCACACATTGTAGAGGAGAGAGAGATTCATAGAACATTACA
Source organism: Daphne laureola (assembly GCA_038382905.1). Lineage (NCBI taxonomy): Eukaryota > Viridiplantae > Streptophyta > Magnoliopsida > Malvales > Thymelaeaceae > Daphne > Daphne laureola. Next base: position 519 of record JBBYHH010693110.1, read on the forward strand.
AAGACAAGCAAACGGACAACAAATATGAAGAGGATTTCACATACGCCATTGTAATGAAGTGAAAAAAAACAAGAAAAGAAAAAAAAACAAAGCATATATAAGAGAAATCGAGTGTTGAAAAATAAAGAGCAACCTCAGTTTTGTTGCCATACCAGATTGACCTCAAAGCGAAGCGAATCGAGGATGAGCACGACGTTGAATCAACGCAAGCCACAATTCCAATCATCAACATGCGCTTATCGGGAATTTTGGAAAAGAGTACGAGTCAACAATTTTTTTTAAACTTCGTGCAAATTAAGTCAAATGGTAGAAATTTCATGGGACGGATGGAGTACTTGCTCCATAAGTGAAATGAGTAAAATGAGTTACAAGGAAAGGAGTGAATGATTTGAACACTTCTTCCTCTTTCCCTTCTTCTCAAAGATTGAATAGGACAGACAATTGTGATCGTAGATAAGCCGATTAGTCTTGAAAGGGGCAATGTGTATAATTAGTGATAATTTTAATTTATACAAAAAATTAAAAATCATAACACGTTTAGAAAGGTAGGTGAGAGTATTAATTAGTGGCATTTTTAAAGTTTTATTTATCTTCTAGACAGTAAGGCAGATAATAAGTGACTCTAGAAATGCAAACAAAACACGGACCATAACATAAAAGTGCAAGAGGACAAGTCACTATAGACAACAAGATCATGATCATTAAATTCGTCACACTAGTAGGAAAATTCAGTTCTTGGTCTTCTAATTATTTCCAACAACATCCGAGTATATATGAAATTAAATAAATCAAAGTCCCATTAGCACTTTTAAAGGTAGCTAGCTAATTGATCACGAAACCCTAGCTAGCTTGTTACATGTTTTAAGATGGCGACACAACAAGATCGAATCAAAAGTACTGGTATGTCCCAGTAACAATACATCCTATGTGGGCATCTCATATATATATATACTCCTTTCGTCCTTTAAAAGATGCATCATTTTTATTTTTCATGTTTCAAAATTTAATTTTTTATTCAAATATTTACAAAGATAAATAACGTAAAAAAATTTCAAATTGTAAATTATGATATACATAAAAAAAAAAGTTAATTTTAGATATCTAAACATGCATGTAAATAAATTATAGATTAAATATTGTAAAACTATTAAAACAAATGGTGCATATTTTTAAAGACATATGTATCTGAAGTGTTGTAGCCCTCACCTGGTCGTTTTAATTACCTATCGAACTGCTAATTCCATCTCCATCCCCACTTTGTCGTGTTAGGTTGATGTGCTAGCTTTGTCTTGTTAACTCATGATATGTTTTGATCATTATCACGCCTTCGTTTAACCAACCTATAATAACCCCATGCAGACATTTCTTTCTTGAGGTTAATTAAGCCTGTTATGTTAGTTAAACTATTTCTTTTTTTTGATGAAATCTACCAAAGCTTTTAATTAACTGGTATGTATGGGATTATTCGCTGAAGCCCAAACCCAATTAGGCTTGGAGCTGATCTGTCACAAGGCCCGCCGACAAATCTTCTCCATCCAGGATTTAAAACTTTACCTCCTAAGTTTGGTATCAAACCTTACTTCTACTTACTTTCCAAGATAAAACTGAGGAGCTTATCCTAAGAGACCCACTCTGACGAGAATTTTGATGGGAAATAATTAGGTTGGGGCTAGGGTTTGCCGGCCCATATAATGTGTCTCTTTGTGTCAATATTTTGTTAATAATTACAAAAATACTATTCCTTCCTTAAGCTCATATTTCTTATGTTTTCTTCTCGTTTCTCATTATTGTTTCTTTCTTGACTCTCAATTCCGGTTTTTGTGTGCATCATTGGACATAATTCCTCACTTGATTTATTCGTTCTTTTCGTTAATCGTTATATTTCAGCTTCGTGATTTGTCATTTGAGCTTCACGATCCGTCGTTCTTCATTAATGACGGCAATTGTAGTAGATCCATTCTAACGACCCGCTATCCGACCCAATGAAATCCACCAACCAAGATCACAATCGACCGCACCGGAGCAGACAATCCCTTTCCCAGTCGCCGACGCTCCATTCCCAACCATTTCCTGAGTTGAGCGACACAATTCATCCCACAACCCGAACCTACAACCTGCTACACATGACATATTTATGATGTACTTACATACCTTAATGATGTGTCGTCGACTCATTATGATACACATGTTTATAAAAATGATGTAATCACGAATTGCATACAATTAATGCCCAAAGCTATCAGAATGAAATTAATAATGTCAATTAATGATGAATCAGAAGAATATCAGCTGAAATATATGTGAAAATGTATATTTTGAGTGAAAGAAGCATCACATTGCACCACAAAAGCATCATTTCGCATGTAGTGCATCATCTGATGCATCGAATGCATCATTTTGAAGACGGAGTGCATCGTTAGTGTTCATCATTCAGGAAAGCAAGTGCATCATGTGTGAGCTGTAATGCATCATTAGTGGGGTAAAGAGCATCATGTTTGTAAGGGAGAGCATCATAGTGGAAAAGGAGAGCATCACTCTGGTCACCAAGTGCATCATTTAAAAAAGTTGAAGGAAATGAGTGTCTCATTAAGTCATCAGAACGAGTGTGCATATTTGTAAGGGAGAGCATCATAGTGCAACGAGATTGCATCATCGTGGTCACCAAAGACATCATTTTGGGAGGTTGATAAAAATGAGTGCATCATTAAGTCATCAGAACGAGTGCATCATGTTTGTAAGGTACATCATACTTGAAATGAAGAGCATCATTCTGGTCATCGAGCGCATCATTTTGAAAAGTTGAAGAAAAAAAACGAGTGCATCATTAGGTCATCAGAACGAGTGCATCATGTTTGTAATGGAGGTGTCATAGTGCAACGGGAGTGCATCGTTGTGGTTACCAAAGCATCATCGTGAGAGGTTGAAGAAAGTGAGTGCATCATTAAGTCATCAGAATGATCCATGTAAGGTAGTGCATTATACGTAAAATAGATAACATCATTCGTGACACCAAGCGGATCATTTTGAACCAAGACATCATACTTTTTTGTACAATAGCGAAGAGCATCATGTTAAGGGTTGAGCTCATCATACTAATCAAATGGAGCATCATTTTAAGCACTCTATCATTTTGAAAGGTTGAAGAAAATGTGTGAATATAGTTCATTGAGAGTGCATTATTTTTTAAGGATGGAGCGGATTATTTATGAAGTGCATCATTAGTGGGGCATAATGCATTATTAAGTCATCATAAAGGGTTCTTCATGTTTGTAGATGAGAGTATCATAGTGCAACGAGAGTGCATCATTAGTGGAATAAAAAGCATCATTTTATAGCACAAGAGCATCACTTTGGGCGGTTGAACAAAGTACAACATCATCATCAAGACGAGTGCATCATGTTGTTATGGGAGAGCATCATAATGTCAAGTAAAATGCATCATTGTCGTGATCAAGCGCAATACTGCGTGATGTAGAACTTTGCATCAGTCATCGGAAACGAGCGCATCATTTTTTTATCGAAGAGCATCATAGTCCATCGGGAATGCATCATTGTGGTGTCGGCGAGCATCATTTTGGGCGGTTGAACAAATGTGCCGAGGCCGGTGGTTTTTTATTGCCGGAGGAAAGGAGCTGGTTGGATTCGTTCTAGTTTTGTTGATTTTGCGAACAACGAAGGTGGATCAGTTTGATTTCTGTCTAATTTGGTTGATCCGGGAGGAAGGAAGGATGGATCAACGTAGATTCGACGATTCTGAAATCGTCGTTGGAAAATACGATGACTAGTTGATCTATGTTTCCTTCATTCCTTCTTTTATCTAGAGGCACAAATGGTGTGCCTTAGGCACAACATATCCACACTCAAATAATTAATAGTGTTACAACTTCTGTTAAAAATTTAAAAATTAATTAACACAGTTAGTCATTTATAACGAGGGACGGTCAGGAGACACCAAAAAAGGGAACAAGTGATCTAGATTCTTCCCTAGTATGATATTCTCTCTATATACTCTCCTCTCCTAAGCTACATTATCTAGCTTCTCTCCTCCCTTCATATGCTTCCACTGATTCGAGCGTTGGTGTAGATCCAAGGACACACAACCCTGACTCCATTTCTTCTTCGGTTTGCAGTTGCGGGTTGCACCTTGTCTAGATCACAGTTCTTGACCACACCAGACCGGAATTATCAATAACATTAATAAATCCTTCTTTTTTTTCCTTCGAACAAAGCGGATTACTATTACTTTTAAAGACAATAAAACAAGTCAAGATAGACAATATATAGCCAAGAGGACATAATGTCAAGAAAAGACACTAAAGGAGACTCCCAACGATGAATAAAACTAAACTGACTCGAGCTCGGCCCATTAGTCTATCGGTACTACTCGGACTCGAGATCGAAATGCTCGAGCCCAACATGTTAGGCTCGAGCTCTGCTCGAATAACTCGATAGACACGTTTTGAGGCTTTATTATCTATATAATAACTAAAGAATAAAAAAAAAATACAAAATATCATTAAATTTATACAACTTAAACACCTAAATTGATAATTTTCTACTAATTATAATGATTATTATTAATAAAATACCACTATGCCTAGCAAAAATTATAATATAGTCAATAAATTTAAGAAGTTTGATAAGTATCGATACTCGATAAGATCAAGTATCACTAGGCTTGAGCTCGGATCGTTAACATATCGAGCTCCATTTCAGGCTCGAACTCGATAGAGATCGAATCGATAAGCCCTAAATCGAATTTGAGTTACCCTTTAAAGGCTATACCCATTTAGACCCCTAGACAGAAGCAAGCAGTAGCGGACACTCCACCAGTCAAAGCAGCAACCCCCGAAAAAGCCACCCATCCATCTTTCTAATTACACAATATAACTACATGTAAGAAGCGTGTGATGTTTTATACGAGTTTTTTATGTATGCAAGTCTAGATTAGATGACCTTTCAACTGAGAAGTCTTCAGTAGCCTCTCACGAGATGATATTAGTCATGAGCAGAGATATTAAGAGATTGCAATGGAGCTTGAAGAATTAATAAAAAAAAATCTCATATTTAGGAGTGGATTCTCAAAAAGGTCTTAGTAGTTTCTGGTTTCGATAATTAGTTGTTGAGTCGTCTTTGATGGGGTTTGGTTATATGATTATATTTGAAAGCGGAATTGATATATTTAGTGATATGCTATAAGACTTTTGTTAGCTCTCAATTTGAAGACAAGATTATTTGTCTTAGTTTTCAGTGTCTATTTTTTTGTCCTGTTACATATTCCGTTAAAAAATTAACAGATTAATTGATATCATAAATCATTTATAGCAGTGATATCAAGGAGATATAAAATAAAAAAAAATGGGATATGTGATTTGAACTCTTCAATTTGGTGTATGTGGTGTTTTTTAAAAAAATTACTTTTTGAGAAATGATGTAATATCCTTTCTTAATAAAAAAAAAATGAATTCCCGTTAAGAAAAAATCTAGAAAAAGTTCAATTGACTCATAACTCATTTTAATTTTTAGTGATTTTTTTCTTTCTGAATCATGAATTAGTGAAAATTAATTTCCTGAATTGACAGCAAACTCTATTATACTTTAAACCCTTTCGTTAACAAAAGTTATGAAGCTTTTGTTCCAAATTTTCTCCTTATTATTTGGAGTATAATACTGCTAACTAATTCATGATCGATATCAACTTTAAAAGTCGTCATTTAATATACAAGATCTTAATCTATAACACTTTTATACACCTAAAACATGTGAATGACACACATAGATATCCTAAAAAGTATCATTCAAAAAAACATACATGATCTAAATTCACCGTTGTCATACTTTTGACATCTACAAAGAGTTCTGCACACAATGAGTGTAGTAGATTAGAATTTCTTGCTAGTTACAACGACGGTTTCAAGTGAAAAGTAATATATGCCAAACTAAGGATATCGAGGATCCAACGATTAATAATCGAAACCTGAAATCACTAAAATAAAAGGTGGTTAACAATTCGTTTTTTAGTAATTTGGTGCATCTAGAAGGAGAGGAACGATGTTGGACACGAAGGTTAGGTGAGGATTTGCTCTCAATTGCTTGATTTTGTTCATTATTTATCATTTTTGTGGATCTCCAACAAATGAGACCACAATAGTTTGCGTGGGGAAGAATGGGTGTTGAATCTACTAAATTCTATAAAAACCTGTAACCACAATAGTTTCTATAGGCCATTTCCATCATGCAGATAGCTCTTCTCTTTTACTCCTTTTATCCTAAAATAAATGGTCTGTATTTTATTTTAGGTTGTCTCTAAAAAATTAGTGTATTTTCTTTTTTAGAAACTTTAGTTGAGTTATTTTACTCAAATATCTCTAACATTCCATCATCTTTTACTCTAATTTTTTATCAAAATTATTTTGGGAGAGGGTGAGTGCTAATGATAGGGTTATTTTTTATCAAAAAAATAATTTTCCCATTTTTTAATTTAAATATCAAAAGAAATATATTATTTATTTAGGGACAGATGTAGTAATACATAATTCCTTGGATAAAAACAAAAATATGTCGTGCAAGCCAGAAAGGGTCTTCCTTGAAGTTGAGGGACATACCAAGGATAAAGACTTAGGTTGTCTTCTTTGAGGGAGAAAGGGACAACTTTTTGAATTTGAGAGGAGGGAAATAGAAAGAAATGTGGGAGAGAAAATTTTAAAAAATTGTTAATTTGTTGATAGAAATTTATAAAAAAAGGTCACAAGTTTAGACTATCTTCTTCAAGAGAAAAACAAAATCTCAAACTTCTAAATGTAACAAGAAAGTAAAGATCTGAATTTATTTTTAGTATTTAATTTATAATTTTATTACTTCATCACTTAATGGAAAAAATCAAATATTTAAATGTAAATTATAAATTAATATTTCTAGAATCTAAATAAAATTTTCTAAAATTTAACGAATTCTTTCTAATAATAATTTGAATATATCATAGCATCAATAATAAAAAACGTAACAATTTTTCACAAATGAAGATAACTAGTTTTCCTCCGAACCTGGTGAAAATTCTTAAAATTTAAAACTTATTTTCTCTTATGAGTATAGAGAAAATTTATTGGTAAATGTTATCATGAGTTTTCATGTGTTAGGTGATGTAAAATAGAATATTATAAAAGAAATCATATTAATGAGACATTTTGGCTTTCGTAACACAATTCATTTATGATAAGTAACTGAATTTTCAAGTTTAATCGCAACGGCTGATATAAAATTTTCACATTTATTTAGGAATCTGAAGTAGATAATTTAAAATTACAATTAAGCATTATCATGTTAAATAATTAAGAGAAATGAGAACATGTGGTATGTTCAAAAAATGTAATAAGATTCTTGAGAAATTATACGAATGAAAATACACACAAATATTATGAAGAGAGTGTTAGTGTTTTAACGTCTAAAGAAGAAACACGACTGGTCATTATATTCAATTAAAAATATCTGAAATTAAAATGTATAGATTATAAAAATAAATAATTATAGGAGAGTTGAAAAAACCCATAAAACTGAAGGATGTATTGCTTTAGGAAAAAATAAAGTAGTATGATAACTGCAAAGTTTAATACACGAAAATATACCCAAATAATAAGAATGTGAGTTTTTTGTAGTATTTAAAATATTAAGAGAATAACATATTATTAAATAAAAAAAATTAGGGATCAATTTGCAAAAACTATGAAAAGAAAGGGATGCATGTTAACATAATAGAAAATAAAATAAATTAATTAATTAAAAAAAAAAAAGAGAGAAAAAACAAGGGATAACAAGACAAAAACGATACTCTTCACTTCCCGTAGCAAATCGGTGACAAATGTATAATACTCTTCCTATTCTGAATAATTATCTTATTTATTTTAATAATTTTATAATATTTAATTTATGATTTTTTTTTTAAATATTTAGATATCAAAAATAAAATATTTCATGTCTCATATTTATAATTTAAATTTTTTAAATATATATTTTTTTATTTTTTTTTAATTATTTATTTTTATTAAAATTTAAGTGAAATACTGAATCTTGAAATAATAATAAAGTTTAGAGACGGAGTATAATAGTACCTTACTATTACTAGTATTGAGAGTTGTTTTAGACATGTGGGAGACGTGGTTTGTCAGGAACAATACAAATACATGGCCGACCAACGCCTAACTTCCTAATCTTCACTTGCTCCACATAATCACATTATTGCCCTTCCTTCCTTCCTTCCTTTAGGTTTCTTTCAATTCTTTTTCAATAATGATCCAATTTGGGCCAGCCCATCAAAACTAATGACCGATCCATTTTTTAATCAAAGATATAATAATCTTTTACCAGGCCTTTAATTTTTCGGCCCATAAAGTCCAGGAAGACCGATTATAGTAACAAATTCGAATGTTCTACTAACTCTTGGACTAAGTCCCATTTGATAGGGGATAAGCAATTGGTTTAATAAATATTGCGGATTTGATTTGATGGTAAGAAAATAAAGTATTCATACAAGATAAAAATATTACTTTTGAATGAGAAGATAAATGGATGGTGATAATATAAAATTGATATATGAAAATTTTATAAAAATGAAACGTATTAATCTTGTTGAGAAAATAATAATAATAAAACGTATCAATTTTACTGGAACAGACACAATATACTCTCCCCGTCCATAAAAGATTCATCCATTTGACTTTACTGTTTCAAAATTCAATGTTTGACTCAAATTTTACCAAAGATAAATAATTTTAAAAAATTCAAAAAAAATATATTTAGAAAATTTGGATTTCAAATTATGATACTCATATGAAATATTTAATTTTTAATGTCTAAACATTCATGAAAATAAATAATAGATTAAATACTGTGAAACTGTCAAAACAAATGGATGAATCTTTCACGGATATCGAGAGTATTAATATTATTCGTTAACAATAAAATATGTAGTAATAAGAAAGTAAAAAATATATATAAAAACTTTGTATCGGCCCAAAGCGCTACTAAAGCGCTACAAGGACCGAGGCCGACTCTCTACCTTGTAGCGCCTTCATGACACCAGCATAAAATCGCTATCAGACGTAGGGTCCTGGTGCTCTATTGTAGTAGCGATGTTACAATCACCTCGGACGAATAGTGATTTTCCGGGAAGAATTGCCCGGAAATCAAATTTTACTATTTTCGGCACCCAGATTTAAACGTGCAGGGACATATTTTCTAATGATTCTCATGTCCTGAGAATTAATTTAAGGTCCATTTCACGATATTTCACACTTTTAAGATGTTCCGTGAGTCCCAAGCCATTTTACCAAAATTTGGTTTCGGAGGAAAAAATAGTCATTTCAGAAAATTGGACGAAAACGTCCCTAATCCTAATTAAGAGGGCAGCCAATTTTGGGAGGGAATTGACACATGGTTTGTAGACATTGGGTGGTTGGATGGCATGATGGTGGAGATGGAGTGTAAGGCTAAGTCTTATGATTACAACTTGTGTAAGAAGTTGAATCTTATCCATTTCAAATGATCATTCAACTATAAATCCCTCCCCCACTCCTTGCAATAACCGGCTGCACCTCTCCCTCTCAACCAAAAATTTTCCATCTCTTACTCT
>JBBYHH010693121.1:0-10142 GCA_038382905.1 Daphne laureola
TGCATATAGAACAGATAAATGTATAAGTTAAAATTCTGTTATGACGCGCGATATCCTGTAAAACCACTGACGTGTTTTTGGGCGCAGGTTTAGGAAATTAGGTAAACGGAACGTCTTAAAACCTGTAATAACGTGTTAGAAACTTAAGTTAAGAAAAATTCAAAAATAGGCGGGTTTTCGAGACCGCAGCTTACGACGGACTCCGCTTCGACGTCACCGGCCGCCCCCAGTAAACCGCTTCCGCACAATTTTCCGACAAGTATCACGGAGAGGGGTGGTGACACCATCAATGTCAATCGATCAGAATCCACTGAGCTCTCTGACCGTGGTATCTGAGCTCTCGATACATCATCATGATTAACTCCAGGCTGAACTCTCAGTTGTCAAGGATGCACACTCAAATCAGCCTTACTCAGATCGGCATAGTCCTCTTCCTCATCGACGTGAGCATCATAATCCTCATCATCGGAATCATCATCATCACTGCCTACATTAATGTATGTAGAATCCACTGATCCCGTCTGTGTATCTTCAGCATTGCCCCCTTGGGGTTGACCTGCCTGACCATCAAGTCCTGCTCTAGCCCATACATTGTTAAGCAGTGTTCTCATTTTCCCAACACTTGGATCAAATTTCCCTGATCGATACCTTGCCGTGGTGGGGGCTGCACTAGTGCCTCTCATTGTCAAAGCACTCTTTGACTTTGTCTCACATTAGTCATCGGAGCGGGATCCTCTCCCCTCAACTCTGGGTTCCATTCTCACTGTCTACGAGTTTTTACCATTTTTGAAAATACCATAATGTAGTACATTTAATAATTAATCACTAAGAGTAGCAGTTTATGCGAATTATCACATAGAAAATTCACATCAACATATCACACACAATGATCCCATAAAACTTATCACATCATTTAACAATACATTTCCGACAATCCTATAGTACATATCATTACTACATAATCATAACACTCGAACCACCGTCTGTCAGGCGGGAAGGTAGTTTAGACTACCTTCCTGAGCCGAGGTGGCATCCCATCCTCCGGACACATCTCGTTACACCCAGAGTCAATTACAGGTTCCCTACACAGCAATCACAGACAGCCCCAAGTCCTAAGACTAAACGGTACTTATGATCAGATTGAATTAACGTTAACAATGTTACCGTTCATGACCTCGTGCAATATCATCCTTTCGAGAACCAAAGTTCCCTACGCATTCATTTTATCAATCGATTCAAAAGCCCCGTGTGACCAATACGTAAAATCCTTACCAATTAATCATCCATTTTCTTACTCTATAACTGTCCTCTTTATTCCGCGGTTATTTCGTTTATTACCTTGACTAAAGCATTCCTTTTTCCATAATTCATAATAGAATGGGACTCATACCTTCATATTTCACCCTTCAACATATATAGGAGAATCACTCTCAATCCATGTCGAAACTTCATCTATCCCGTTACCCATATTCCATTTTCTCTATGCTCACCGTTCCCTCTCACCGATAAGACTCTCGGTCATAAGGGTCAAACATTAACCATAACAAACATGTCATTGGAAGGAAGATCCAACCTTCCAAATCAAACCTATACCTGTACATCATAATTCGGTCACTTCTAGCATTTCCTCACCAATACAATCAAGGAGGAATGAAACACTATAATCACTCTATTCATGTAAACCCGTCCGAACTTATAACCCACTCATCCAGGGCCGCTAGGTCCTCCGGACATCATTTGAACCACAATCATTTACATTCTTAACACTTGCATTAGGTCCCTCAAAATCCAAACCTAGTGCAGTGAAAGTTCCATTAATACTGATGGTTGTTGGGCATCCCCTACTTCCCTTTAACAATATCAAACGGAGTGGGATCTGTATCCTTTATCTCCGAGAATATAGCTCGCTATCCGCGAGTATTAATCATTTTCCTAAAATTCCATAACATAAGAAAGAGCATATATAATGGTTAACTTTACAGCATAAGAAAGCAGCAGTATTTCCTATTGGCTCTGTAGTGTAGATGCAATGCATAATGCATGATGCAAGTTATCACATACCATTTCAGCATCAACCACATTAAGCAATAACGTACATAATAACAATTCCTATAAGAAAATCCACTGACCTACTCTTTTCGAGTATGCTTAGACTGGATGCCTTCAGTCCTACTTCTCATTCCAAGGATGTTCTCATAAGCAGTTGATCAGGCTCCTTACAGAACATGCCCGGAATCGATCGGTAGTCCAGGGGCATCGCCCAGCCGAACACACCCCTCAGAAGTCCAAATACCCATTTGCCTTATAATTCCTTCTTGAACCTTCTGACAATAGTCCAAAAACTGCCTTTATCCATTTCTTATCTTTACACAAATTACACCTTATCCTTCTTTCTAATCTCTTACCTTTAACCATGCTCTGATACCAAACTGTCACCACCACCCCTATGCTACACGGCCCGATGGGAAGCGGACGTGGGGTCAGCGGGGTGGCGGTGAGCTAAACGATCCCTTTTCTTAAGCGCAACCATTAATGTGAGTTTAAACCACTTTCCAGGTCCCTATAAGAGATTCAACAGAACAAATTTTCCTTCTTTCCATATACCTGCATTGCAGAATTTACCATACATACAGATAAACTGAGCTCCGTTCAGACCAGATACACCAGAAAAGAGTTTGCCCTTTCACTACCGGGCAGAGGCTCTCTGATAAAAATAAACATGCAATCAGTTGTTCCATGATGAACATAATCGTTAATACATTCCATTAGTATTACGTTTACACATCATCACTTAACAATACATGTGAATACTTAATCACATAACTAGTCTATATGTATGCATGCAAACTACATCTACAAAGCCATTCTCTAATAGGTAATACCACTCAGTATCGGTGGTCGGTTCTACGGATCGTGACTATCGCACTTGATACTGTTGCTGCTGCTGAAAACATGAAAGGAACATAAATATTAACCGTTAGTCACCTAAATGTACATACAATGCTCATCCAGAAATATTCAGAATACCCGCTAACTGTTGTTACTGTCTATAACAGAATACAGTTTCCATTTCTCATAACTTCCATTAATAATACTGACCTAACTTTCCCTTTAACTTCATAACCATTATGCCATTTCACATTCCATATTCACTTATAACCTTGTACCATTATACACCCTTACTTTCTATCAAACTCACCCCACCCATTCCACTTAATCAGAACAATCAGAAGGAGCTAGCAATACCTTTAACAGACAATCACAATAGGACTGAGCGAATTACTAAGCGGTTCAACACTATAAGCTCCTGAAAAGATAGTTATATGAAAGGGGTGAGTTCCCGAGAGAACTCAGTAATAGTTTAGGTAGAAATAAAAGTTGTCTTCTCGATATACCTGCAATGACAATGTCAGTATGACAGGATACACTATACTAGTGTGAATCCTACATAAATCATGATGCATATGAATGTTGTCACACCACCCCCTCGCTACATGGGCCGGCGGGAAGTGATTGCGGGGTCGGAGGGCGGCGGTGTTACAGACCTATAAATGTGCAACACAATAATGTGGGATACCCATATTATCGGTCCATAAATGCGGAAGTCAATAACATATCTTAGAAGCGTTCCTTGCTCCTGCAAAACAGAATTTCCAACTAGACAGATAACTGAGCTCAGCTCAGACCAGATGCTCCGAAAGAAGGCTGTCTCACGCAAGCACTTCCCGATAAATAAACACACATAACAGATAACAGTGAATCCTCAAGGATAAACAGAACATTCATACAACTTTCCTTATTTATTCGTACATGTCTAGATGATCATGCAATCTACGCTAAGAGCTTCTACAGGTTAACAGGATAAACATACGATAATCTGGGTGTCGAGTCAACAATCTCTGACAAAGCCCGGTCCAACAGATGGTGCGCTGCTAGCTGGGATACAGAATGACAATCCATTAGTCATAAACTTAATGTACCATTTCATACCACTAACAGTTAATAACCAGATCCATAACCCATAACCCATACATAATCGCTATTCCTTTCCAGATATCCATTCTAACCTTAACCTTAAACACAGAATACAAAAAGAGCTAATGTACCTTATGTATAAAACACTAATAGCCGTACGGTGTTACGCCGCAGGCCCTGAATCAGATGCTCCTGAAACGTTTAAAGTATAAGGGTGAGTTCCCGAAAGAACCCAGTAAGAGCTTAGGTAGAAGTAAAGGTTTTCTTCATGATTCCTGTAATGACCATGTCAAAAGAAACAGATATACAGAATACAGAATACAGAGTCAGTCAAGAATTAAGAACATAAATAGAAACAGACATACAGACAGAACATAGTCAGAGACAGATAGTCACAATCCTATCCAGCCCACACACCATGATAGCCTCCTTAGCTGTGGAACTGCCATAGAACCACATTAAGGAGTAAAAAAAATATTCATACAGACACAGACACATCAGACTCATCAGACGCTTCAGATGCTTTTAACCGTCGTGATTGCCCTAATGGCGGAATAGAACAAAACATAGGGTTCGGTGGTCCGAAGACTCACGGAACCATTACAGAATACAGAATCATAGGATTCAATGGTCTTAAAGACACACAGAATCAAGTAGACAAAATATGACAGCACAGAGGGTTCGTGGTCACATTGACGCACATAACCAGTCAGAATACAAAAGCATAACCCATAATCAGAGCATTCGTGGTCATAGAGACCCACAGAACCATTCCCATACTCATACCCATAATACATAACAAAACATACATAATCAGAAACAGAGGGTTCATGGTCGTGGAGACCCACAGAACCAAGCCCATAACCATAACCATTATATAGAACAGAAACATAATCAGAAACAGAGGGTTCGTGGTCATAGAGACCCACAGGACCATTCCTTTATCGGACCATTCCTTTATCAGACCCATTCCTTTATCAGACCCATTCCTTTATCATACCATTCCTTTATCAGACCCATTCCTTTATCAGACCATATTTGTCCCTTAACCATGTCACAAGCAGAAGGTTCGGTAGTCGATCCAACTCATGGAACCATGACATATTGTGTCGCACCCAGTTAGTTCGGGTCTGAAGATGCATGAACCACGAAACGTTCCATAGCCATCATCGGGTTCGGTGGTCACATTGACTCACAGAACCGTTGTACATTCCTTTTACCTGCACATCTTTACCGCTACCTTGTAACTAGTCTTACACTCAATGGTCAAGATCTAAGAACAAAGTTAGAGACCCAGATCTAAGACTAATCTCAACCATCCCATACCGTATAAATACATATACGAGAAGGTTGAACCCTTACCTGAAAGCAATAGCAAAGCAGACCTCAGTCATTCCTGTTCCAGAATTCCTTTCCTTTCCTATGTCATTTCCCGTTACCTATTCAATTCCAATACCGGTTCAGATACAAGTGATATACACAAGTATATTACCGTTCATACAATAACAATACACTTTCCTTTAACACAGTTTCCATATAGCCCATATTCTTACTTTGGGTTCGTTACGTAAAAGGTAACCAAACCTTATCCATTACCTCAGTAACTTTACATGCATATCCAATACACTATTACGGAGCTATACATGCATTAACAACCGACCTTTCCTTCACAGATTGACATTTCACAAAAATGAACAATTTCGGAATCCTTCGATAAATCCATGCTCCGGTGTGATTCACAACTTAGTTCAAGTACTAATGTTGCTTAGAATCACCATACGGATACAATAGAACCAATAATTCATCAATTCACCACATTTCAATCCTACACTAAAATCGATGGTGTTTGCCTTCGCTCCATGATTTAGCAACAATTGGATGTTAGTTCAAGTATTAATGTTGCTCTAAATACATCTAATTGCACTAATTTGAGCTTAATTGAACAATCCCTTAACAAAACAAAATCAGAAGGTCAAGAACCCTAATTTCCCAAAATGTCTAAATCGCAACCAATCGATGATGTAAACCATATTATTAGCTTCAATGTAACTCTAGAACATGTGTACTACAACAAATACAACCTTAAACTTCCAAAAACTCACCTTTGAATTCGGGCCAATTACTGAAAATCCACCAAATGTTGTTATTGTTGCTTGAATCTTGTAATATTGTTGTTAACTCGTTAAATCCCACATAATACCACCGTTTCCACTAGATTTAGGTGCTAAGAATCGGTTTTAGGGTTAGGAGAAGGTATATTTTAGAGAGAGAGAGGAGAGAGAAGAAGAAGAACTGAAATGAGGAAGAAAACACCGGGTTCCGTTTAAAACGGGGAGCCCGCGGCGCTCACACGACACCACCGCGGCACCGCCCTTCCCCGCCGCCGAGTTCGTCTGCCTCCCTCATCAGCGCGGCGACAGCGCGGTGCAACCGCGGTGCCTGCCACCGAAACCTGCTACCTCTCCACGTCATGCGCACGGCGTGACCACAACATCCACCGCCATGCCCTGATGCCTTCCCATCTGCGCGGCGCTCTCACGGCGCCCGCCGCCGTCCCTGGCTGCCTCCAATGCCACCATTCCAATTCCGTCACACGTGATTCCTCCATGCATTCGTGGCGGTTCCGGTCCAACCTTTAACGACCAAACCATGCTCGACACAAGCTTCAAACATAAACCCTAACACAGGTTTACCCATACACAAAAATCTTGAATTTAAACATAGAACAAATAATCTCAAACGTACCTTGATTAAATGGCGGAGTTAACTTTTCTGCCGTCCCGGTCCATTTAATGCCGGAAAAACCTACTGGACTTTGGTGGGTGTAACAGCCATATCATCATATATATATATATCTAAACGTCATTTGAAACATAGTAATCCGACTTATCATTTTTACCGAGGTTTATATCGTAAGTTAAGTAGAACATGTCAGTTTCTGAGTACTTACCTGAGGAATTTAACCATTAACAGAAATCTCGGATTCACTTTTAATACAAAAGAGTCATCAATAACTCGTTGTAATGAGCATTGGTGTCGTGGACTAACCACTGTCGTGTGGTTAGAGTCAAATCTCAAAGTTCTCTTTGAACTTACCATTACAAAATATACCGGATACCCTTAACAACATCATGAAATCTTGCCAATGCCAGAATGATTTTCGGATCAACTGACCCATATGGTATGATACAGAGTATACTTACTTACCTAAACCCTTAGATTCGACCCTTTTTACCTCACTGTGTGTCGCAGTACAGAGCATTTGGCACGTGCATTACAAAATGTGTAACTGTGACTAGATCTTTAGTCTCAATCAATCAGAATAACAGAACATAAGCATAAAGTTGCCACATATCGTTCCAGACTTCTATATAATCAGAATGAAATAACATCATTAGCGGCCGTCAAATGACCACATGCCTGGACTGTAAGTGCAAAACTTTTGGTATAAAAGTACCGAACAAAATGGCCTAAATTCTAACCCTTAGGGGTTATGGGCTCAAATGCTTTCCTTTGGAATTAATCGAATCTCATTATGATACATGATGTGATCAGTCGTGTACTATCAATACTTTCTGAACGTCTTTCCTTGCCGTTATATTCTATCGAACAGACACGCATATCATTGCCTTCACGTCACACTAGACGGAGGCCCGTACGTATAACTTCACGTCCCACCGGACAGAAGTCTCTATCATAACCATACATGTATCATCACCGTTTCATATACTGTGGACCAGAGTCAGACAGAATGGAGTTCAAACTCCCATATGGTCCCGCTATGCATAACATATGTCAATACACCATGTATCTTTAGGTTCCGAATCTCGGAACATCAGAAAAATCATCATATCCGATTTATCTCGTAAGGTGTCATGTGCATAAGTTAACATCAGTAGCCAATAACAGGTTATCTTAACGGTCCTTAATCATAACTCGTATGTGGAGAACGTATCTTAGTACATGTACCATTCGCCCTACCGGACGGAAACCACGCTACTCGTCCTACCAGACGAAAACCGTATCATTATGACGTATTTCATATTCGGAACATATATCACATAACTGCCCTCATCAGCACTACAAGTGGTGTATACATCATGATCACTGTCAAGCCACTTGTACATATGGTGTCAATCTCTGACAACCCTTTAATGCATACAGTGCCATTCCCTCGACCTATTTGGGAGGGTAAATCTTTAACCGTAATTAACATATGCTTCCATAACATTCCGGAGTGAATATAAGAGATCCATCGACCGAGCACCATACTGGTGTAACGACGGTGTCGAACATTATATAGAATCAGAACATCGTGTTGGTGTACCATATAATGGAACTGATAAAAAGCGTACTGTTAGGACACAACTGTCACTAAACAGAACTTCGGGATGAAGTATCATACTGTATTCCCAAATAAGATCGTACATGTGAACTGTCTCATTGCCTAACGAAGCTGTCGTACATATCACAGAATTACATCTTTAGTGGTAACCAATAACTTCTAGAAAAGGAACTATCGTCCCTGTATACCGTGTGACCGGACTTAACTTTGATCAACTATCCTTCCTTTCATCCCTCTAACTTTTCCTTTTCTATCAACATTATGTTTCCAGCAGGACCAAGCCTCAATGAAATCTTTTTAGAAAATTCCAAAGGTGTCCAAATCTAGTTCCGTAAATATTTCCTTAGACTAGACACGTGAGGCTACATTCACAAAACATTTTAGATTTAAATCCTGCTATGTTTCCTGAAAAACAACTTTGTATCTAGTTTCAGTTCAATTCTTCAACTAGATCTACGGTTTAAAATAAATTATGAGAATTTAACCCATACTAGTAGACTTAACCATAAAGCTTCTTGCAAAATTTTAGATTCAATAGTGGCCTCAAACCTAGTCAAATAAATCTAACAAGTTGAGTAAGATTATAATACTAACTTGTATCAACTAATTAATACACTCGAACCACCGTCTGTCCGGTGGGAGAGGTAGTTTAAACTACCTTCCTAGGCCTCTCAGTGGCGTCCCGTCCTCCGGGTGCATCTTGTTGATTCTCGAGTCAATTCCCAGTATTTCAACATAGGAACCATAGATAGTACCGAGTCCTAAGACTAACTGGTACTCACTATCGTAAACAGACTAATCTTGGAAATCCTCGTATCTTTGCCATAATTCTGTACTTATTCTGCTTTCCTGACATTGGTGTAGAGCGCGAACGCTCTCTATTCGATCATCCTGTCAATTTATGTTGTCCTCCTTATCTTAATCCCTGGCGATCATTTCATAATCATAACGGAGAAACACTTGGTGCCTCCGCAGATCTGTGTCCGTGAACTTGTCATTCGCATCAGTTTCATTATCTCAAGCCTTTCGTGCTGAGTCATTATAGAATACATCATCAGACAGTGCATAGTAAAGGTCCTGACAGCATTCCATACATGACATCTGAAGACCGTTAACATTCAGTCCATGCTCGTAGAAGATCTGTGCATATAGCACAATCCCTATACATCTTACCTTACTTAGAGCTGCCTTACGTTATGGCTGCTCAATTTAGTAGTTATGTTCCTTAATACAACTATTCTACATTCTTTATTCAATACTCCTTATCCGATACACATACCGAGATCGATAACCATCATTTGTCGTCTTAGAATCCGTAGTCACAGAGCTGACTTATTCCTGCAGTTCATAACCTTATCATCATCATCACCATCATAACCATCATCATTAACATAAATCGGATCTGAGGTATCATCCCAGGCTGGTCCTCTGGGTTCCCGGATCCTCTGTCGGTATGATGGTGTCCAGAACTATTCGTAACTGTCACAGCACTTGCAGTAGGTTCTCTAGAACCAGAATCTGCTGTAGTGGGGGATCTGACTGTACCTGTGGTTGTCCAGACATTTGCAGCCCTTGGCTGGCATTGTGAGGCGGAGGACGGTCTGCATCTCCTACCTCTGGATATCTACCTCGCTGTCCGCAAGTTCTGACCATTTTTCTGAGATTCCATAACAAGAGAAAGAGCACACGTAACGGTTAACTAAACAACTTTAGCAAGCAGCAGTGTTCCTATTGGCTCTGTAAAATAGATGCAATGTATGATGCATGATGCAAATTATCACACAGAAGATCCACATCAAACACATCACAATAGTACAATAAG
>JBBYHH010693132.1:0-10142 GCA_038382905.1 Daphne laureola
CCCCCCCCCCCCCAATCGCAGGTTCCATGAAATGTTAGGGAGATTTTTGGAGGTTTCTAAAACTTAAGAGGGGTAATTGGAGGTTATGTGAAATCTCAGGGGATAATTGTAAGTTACCCAAAATATAATAATCCTGCAAATCTTTGGTTGGGATCGTAGGAACAGTAATTTCTCTCATTTTTACAATCCAATACAATTATTCACTAAATACTGTAGAATTCATATATATATATATATATATATATATATATCAATATATATGTGTGTGTAATAAAACTACGTACACTTTAATCCCTACGTACTAAAATACACTCTCTATGTTTGCTCAAATTCTGGCTTTGAGTTGAACAATTGACCATTTAATTACGTTGATCGATTTGTTTTTTATTCCTGACGAGTCCTATAGAATTCTTTCTTGTTTTATTATTGTTTTCCCAGATAGGAATATAGTGCATGCAATTGCTCTCCCGATCGAGTCCGATTCAACAAAATGATCAGACGACCGGTCGAACTACGTACGTACCTTGTAATTTCTAGTAACAAACTATGTATACAAATAGTCGTTCGACAGATTTTTCAAACTCGTATCTGTTCATGTAGTATATAGTACTAGTTCTCAGAAAATCGAACTACGAATTAATAAATACTCCAGTAGTATATACTCCACGTACTCAAAAAATTCTATCGTTTGACTTTGTTATTTCAATATTTAATGATTCACTCAATTTTTAATAAAGATAAACAGTGTAAAAAAAATAAAAAGAATATATATTTAACAAATTTACATATCAAATTATGATTCTCAAATGAATTTACTAATTTTCAATATCTAAAAATATATAAAAATAAATCATAAATTAAATACCGAACAAATGATACAGTCAGGGAGGGAGTATAAGCTAATAATAATATTGGTACCGAGACGGACGGCCTTGCGCGTAACTGATTTCTTTACGGGTGTGAAACAGCGAAACTAACGAGAAATTGGAAGCAAAAGACAATTAATTAATTAATGAAGACCCATATATATATATATATATATTATATAAACGATCGATCCTGTTGAATTGTTTTGCACGTAATTAAATTGCCATGCAAGTTACTAATTTGATTGACTAGACAAAGTTTGAATCAAATTGATTAATTGTAAACCATGCAAGGAATGTTCATGCACCTTGAACCGCCCTTGATTTACTTCCTCTCTCTCTCTCTCTAATCTCTATATATATACACGTAGCTTGCATGGTTTGCTTCATGTATCACACAACTACGCACACACCAACACTCCAAAACCTTTTCACTTTACACACACACACACACACATATATATATATATATATATATATACTCCATTTAAATTAATGGACTCTCCCAAATCTCAATTTCCATACCCATTGAGCCACTGCAAGATACTTCACCTGGTTTGTGCATGCATGCATGTCTTTCTCAGTTTTTACCTATGAAAAAAGATCAATATACTAGTATATATCTGATCTTGTAATTAAACAATCTTAATCTATATAAAAAAGTTAAAAATAACAACTCATTTGAAATAGATAGAGTATTAATTACTATATATACTACTTAATTACTATAATATGTCAATTTGGTTAAATGTATGGTGATCGATCAGGTAAGGCATGGACAAGCGATGCATAACGTAGAAGGAGACAAGGATCGTGAGGCCTTGCTATCGCCTCACCTTTTCGATGCTCAACTTTCACCACAAGGCTGCCTCCAGGTAATTAATTAAATTATATTTTACCGTTTTCAAAATCAGTACACGGTTGTAATTTCTCTAAACACCTATACATACCACTGATTACACATATATACAGGTCGAAGAACTGCGGAAATACGCTAGCAATTCTGGGTTTTTGAAGAGGACTGACCTAGTCATCGTCTCACCATTGCTAAGGTAATTACCAGATCATTCGTCCATGATTAATGTATAATCAAATTTAATAAATATTGCTATTATTCTATCAATCAATTAACTAACTAATTAATTATGGTGGTGGTGAAGGACTATGCAAACGGCTCTCCGGGTATTTGGTAGCGAGCATGAACAAGTCCCTGGGTTTGCAATACCAGCAAAGGAAGAAACCAAATATGACGTTGACGGCCCTATGATTATGGCGGTTGAGCTCGCCAGGGACAAACTCGTACGACGTCGTTCCCAGGCTTCATCTATATAACTTCTCCGCGGTGCATTACATGATGCAATTCATGTAAATGATTGACACATCAACTTCATTCATAATTTTTTTTAATTGTGAATGTATGTGTTAATCATTCACATAGACAACATCATGCTGTCATGCAGTGACAGCAGAGAAGCTAAATCCACTTTATTTGATACTCTATTTAATAATACTACATTCTCTATCTCAATTTTCTTTAAAAAAAATTGTGTAAATATTTTTTTTAAATAGATAAAAGTAAAAATCAAAGTAATTGAATACATTTTCCTTTTTAGATTATTCTAGTAAAATTGATATGTTTCCATTTTTAAAACATTTTTAAATAACGTTTCCTTATCGATATGTAGTAACATTTTAACCTAATTTCATGGTAAATGAAATACAAATAAAGTTAAGCTAAATTAAGTCTGATAACATATACTCTACTTATTACTTATCACGCACGCTTGGATGTTTAATTCACACAGGGTGTTCGTCCCTGTGACATGAGGAGGACGGTTACAGAGTACCGATCTCTTTTCCCCTCCCTTGATTTTTCAATGGCAAGTCACTCGGACTTAAAATGAGCACTTTCCAATTTTATTATGTCCAAACCATTTATTACTCTTATTAATTTGATTGTGAAATATAATAAAAATAGATGGACGGTGAGGAGGATAATCTATGGACGCCTAATGTTAGAGAATCTGATGAAGATGTTCAAGCAAGGGCCAGGAAGCTTATGAAATGGTAATTTACATTATACACACTTTTTTTTTTCTTTCCCCCCTCCCCCCTCTCATTCCTTATCTTTAGGGTCTTTTTTATTTGCTATATTAGTAACTTTGTTATTTTTTATTAGTGTTTAATTGATCTGCAGCTTACCTGCGATCTAACCTGTTTTTGGGACATTAGCAAGTCGTGTCATGCAAAGAGCATTAATAGTTATCAAGATTCTATCCTTGTTTTGTTTTGTTTGTTTCTCCGATCACGGACTGTTTGCATATCAACACTAATTCATTGTGGGCTGTATGTAATACAGGTTATGGACGAGACAAGAGAAGGAGATAGTGATAGTGAGCCACGGCGTCGTTTTACAGCATATCATAAATGTTCTTGGGAATGACTCTGATCCCTCTGTCAGGACAGCTCTATGCAAACGGTTCGTAATATTATTATGACCATTAACGTGAGAGATGTGAAACTAATAAAGAGTAAAAAGTGGAGTAAAATGTAAAATTCAAAAGATCAGGGCCTTCCTTACACTCATTATTTCTAGTATTCAGACTGATGTTTTCTGGCTGACTCTCAGATTCAACCATTGTGAGATTCGTTCTGTTGTGATTGTTGATAAAAGGTGAGCATTTTGGAATTCTTTTTATTTCACTTCCCTTTCTGCTTATAATTTTGAAACTCACAGTGATTAAATCACAATCATCAATTCACAGGATCCAGCTCTAAGCAGTTGAAGAGTACAGAGTATTATCAGTAGCAGAAAGTTAGAAATAACGCCATCAAATTTGTTCTTTGGTTCATTATTCTTATTTCATTCATACAGCCGGAGTTCTTTCAATTATATGCCATGTATCAAAATAACACGGTTCATTTGTGAAAACTTGTATTCATTCTCACCAGAAACATAAGAAATTTGTACTTGTTCCAAGTTGAATATGAAAAGACTTAATGATTTCTTTCCAACAAAACCTTTTCATATGTGTAACTCTAAACTGTGACATAATCGAAATCATCATGCCATGACAAAAATGTAGCCGATAACGATAGAGAGAAGCAGGAAGAGAAGAGCAGTAATCATACTTGTTTTTAATGCACCTACACTTCTCTGCTTTGTCTCGGATCTCAAGTTCTGCATACTCCTTTCTGAGGAGGTAGATTTCAGAGAACAGGGAACACAAGCGTCCCAAAAAGATTCAACGGTCAATCTTGTAGCTTCTTCTTCTGGTTCCAAGATTACAGTATCAGCACTTGGCACCTCCATAGACATTAACTCGACACAATGATCTTTTGCAACCTAGTTCAGCATAAAGGAAGATATTGAACTTCCAATTTGATGTCCAAGAGATTGGATAGTTAAAGATTTTAGTTTAAACTCCACATCATAGGGCTGTTCTGCAATGCCATCAAATAATTTCTTAAACTTACCTCAACTGTTTCTGATGACTGCAAGTAATCACTGATAAATAAGCCTGGCAACCACTGTATAAATACTCTCCGTGGGAAAGAAAGACTGAAAGTTTTCCTGTTTTCCATTTTGCAATGCACACAAGTGCAGTCAGTTGCAAGGTTCGTTACTTCGGTTCTCAAGTATGGATCAATGAATCTAACTGACCTCAACGAACGCAAGACAAGCTGGGAAGGTGGCTCCTCAGAGAATGTCTCATTGATTATTTCCCCACTTCCATCAACAGCCAGGCCTTTGTCTTCATCCACCGCATCACATATGACATCTAGCCTGCTATACAAGCTCCTGATAATATCACCCTGAAGAGATGCATCTATTAACGTGTGAATCAATTGTTTAGGAACTGCAAAGGGATGGTCTTTATTACATATAGCCCGTTTTAACATCTTAATGAAGTTCAGGGACTCCATTTAAAGGATAAGTGGTCATGTTGATTTAAGGCATGAGAGACAGTAGGTCATCTGTCATATATTAACCCAGTGACACGAACAAACCATCTTATTCTCTTTCATAATATTCTACTGTTGATCATTTAGTATGAGCGGAATTAGAAAGCTAAGATGCACATTTATTTGTCAAAACAAGCCTTTGCACGTTAGGTCACTTCTAAAATGAGAATCAACTTACTAAATGCAAAATAAAGAATCCAAAAGCCTAAATAAGGAATGAAGCTAATGACTACCTTTATATCAGCAATGGCTTGGGAGATTGGCTCTTTGGAATTTGAATATGCATAAGAATAAACCGACCCAGAAAAGACAAGAACACCTGCAACATTGTCCTGCCTGCATGCTTTACAAATATAAAAGATCGTGCTGAGAGATTATACTCATACAAAGGTTGGGAATGTTTGAATGAGGAAGTCTGAAACAGAAATGTTCAGGAAGCACCTTCCATATATTCATCCTTCAGGAAAGGTAGCAGCAACTCAACTTCATGCAGACTGTCTGTGCTCCATGACTCAGTCTCACCATTTACAACCTAAAGAAAGAACATTGAAACACATGAAACACATCATGGAATACACCTTAAAGAACTGAAAATAGATTCTCAGAAATCAGCGCCACTCAATTTTCTGTTCAGATGTGCTCAAATCTCTCTGCTTATCTAGAAGTAGCTGTATTTCTAGGTAACATTTTTATCTTAGCTTAACCAAGGAAACAGGACAATATTCAAATAGTATGATGATGAGACTACTGTCTCATATAACATGGGAAAGTAATATATTCTCACCAGCTTTCCATCAATCAGAGCCATTGCATTTTGAATTTCTTTTGCATGAAATGATATTCTATG
Source organism: Daphne laureola (assembly GCA_038382905.1). Classification (NCBI taxonomy): domain Eukaryota; kingdom Viridiplantae; phylum Streptophyta; class Magnoliopsida; order Malvales; family Thymelaeaceae; genus Daphne; species Daphne laureola. The sequence goes on from JBBYHH010693132.1 coordinate 5,680, forward strand.
ACGAAGAGCATCATTTAAAGTCTGGAAACTAGATGAACCCTCAGAATATATAGGAAAACTGCAGAAATATTAACAAGCATCAGATGCAAGCCACTGACGAAGTCTTGTAAATTCGTGGAACATGCGTTTAATAAAGGTTGTACAACAATTCGTAAACCAAACTTCCAACAGCATGATAATGAAATGATATACAAGATTAAGAACAACCCATCGCCGCTGTAAGGGGAACATGCATGCCTAACCTTATGTCAAAGTTGTACAAGCACTTAAACGTTTGAAGGTTACTTAAGACTCTTCCCATCTTTAAATCACAGGGTCGCAAGCTGCTCGACGTTACATTTGATGACAGCGTACAATTTCGGCATGTCCACCTACAAAAGTCAATTGCTCAGCAACTGAATGATTCTCTTAAGTGTATAATCGTGGCTATGAACGATATATGACCAATGTGAACTTAAGAAACCTCCTGGGACTGTAGCAGATATGGACAAGCAATCCCTCATCAACTCTAGCACCCAAAGATGCAGCTGCTTCTGCTACTCCTTTTATTGTCTGCAAGGAATTCAAAAAGTTAAGCAAGCACAGGTCAAACAAGACTACTGGTTTCTAAAGAAAATCCAGCCGAGAACCAAAAGCTTACCTGGCAAAGCACCAAGGTTGAATTTTTGAAAGCAGACTCACTAGCCCACACATAAATCCCAATCACCTGAATTCCACCCACCAGCATTCTAGAAACCTAAAATCCCAAACCCATTATCAACAAAACAAAACAAATAAACACAAAACTTCTAAACAAGTAAACTTTCAAGTTGCATTTTGCAATGAATCCACACGTTACAATATAAAAAAAATGGAAGAAAAAAATGATACGAGTATTAAAAACCCACCTGGCGGGCGTGTTCAGCAACCCAATCCTGGTCAACAAGCAAGGAGGAAGCATCTGGAGGCTGAGATTTCGATTTGGGTGCTTTTTTCTTGTCTTTAGGCGGTTCCATGATCGAACAAGCAGGCAAGCCGGCATCATTTTGAGGAGTCGGCAGCAAATCGAAGATGAAACCTCTGTCTAAAGTAGAGCTCAATTTTCCAATCACCAGACCCACCTGCAGCCAGACATACAAGACTCAATTCAGAATAAGCAAAATGTCAAGAAAAAAAATAAAAACAGATCGAGAGAGACAGGACCTGGGCGGGAAGAGAGGAACGAGAGAGGCGGTCTTCGAAACGCTGGAGTTTGGATTCTTCTCCGACCACAGCCTTCACCATGGCTGTGATCTTTGACTTCACCGAAGAGCTAGCAAATCAGCAGAAAAATTCAGCAGTTTCTTCTTGGTTCTGCATTTCCTTTCCGATGGGACGCCAAGGCCGATTGAAATTTGGGCCTCGAATTTTAACTTAGAGCCCATTAAATTGGGGGCCGTCTCGATCTGCGTGGGTCACTTGGAGGAGAAAATCAAAGGTGGCACATGGTTTGGGTAGAGTCGGTTTGAGCTCGAATTCGAATTATATTAAATGAAATGAGTTTCACGAGATAAAAACATGAGCTCGAGCTGAAAGTTTGATTTGAGTAGTAAAATGAGTCAAACTCGAACCTTTAAGGTTCGACTCGAACCAATTCGAATTAGGGATATAAAACAAACTCAGTCATGGTTCGATAGTTCAAGTTCGAACATTCAAACCATATTAAATGACTTGAACTTCACGAGACACGAACCTTTTTCATGGACGAATTTTGGATAATTCACAACTTAATCTTTTTTTTTCCCTATTTTTAATTAATTAAGTAGTTAACTCAAACTATCGAGCCGAACTCGAATATTAGATGAGTTAAACTCAAATCCGAACTCGAACTGACTCTCATGAACTCGAACTCGAGCTCAAACTAGTAATATTTGGGCTGGATTCGGTTCATATACACCCCTAGATATGGTACATATAGAACTTCGTCGGACCAGATAAAATTGAGCGAGAAGCAAAGTAATGATGATGAGTATTTCTCACCCAGTGATCATGATGAAGTGCACATGAAGTTTTCTTAGTGCCATGTGATGTACTCTAAGTTAGTAACTTCTTAGATTTTTCTCAAAGTTTGTTACAACTTTCTCACTCACAAGCAATCAAATTTGAAGACTTGAAGTTATGGTTCCTCAATCCTTACTTCACGTCCATGATTTTATGGTTATGGTTATTTTATTCACGTCGTCATTTTCTCCTATACAAATCTCTAAAGGAAATTAAAGAGATAATACAAATAAAGTGTGAAGAAGTATAAGATAACATGTCAACTCATCATCATATACTTTGTTCTTATCTTCTTCTAATTGTTCTTGGAATCACTCTTGTAACCAACGTTCTTTGTACTCATATATAATTACAAAGTAAATTAAACAAGAAAGCTGGTCAATGGCGCCCTGCCTATATATATACATGCTCTCCATGCCATGTGAATCTGAGTGTGTGCATAATGTCCATAACTATGTGCATGGCGTTCCATTCTCACCAGTTCCATTGTTTTCCGCAATCGTTCACCGGTTTCACCAAATCCATAAATAAATAATACTCCTATATATATATATATACTATATATATATATATATATATTCTTTATTTAATTAGTAATATTAACTTCATCAAGTAACATTAATTCCTATCTGTCATTCCCTTCATTACAGCTATGGATAAGATGACATTTGTGTATAATAACCACCAAGTAGCAGTAGTTTATTTCATAATCGCATGATTCGCATGTGCTTGTGAAGTGGGAAAGTTTTGCTCCAGAAAATAGACCCATGTCCCCCCTACTAGTATCTTTCATGATGGTGTGTTCATATAAAGGAAAAACGAAAAAAAAATTATGTGTGAATTTTTTTTTTTTTTTAATATTGGGAAGGATTATTTATTCGATAACGAACGGTCTCTGGCTGAATAAACAAACTAAGTAGGGATAGTTCCCCGATGATGTCTATAGTTCTTACTAGATAATGAGCATAAAACAACCTACCACCACTATAGCTTAAGGCTACAAAGAAAAATAACCTGAAATAATAAAACTTAGGTCCCGAGAAGCTTAAGGCAGATGAGAGCAAAAGTACCAAAAAGTATCTGAAACAACCTATAACAAGACTAATTACCGACATAAGACACATCAATAAGCAAAAATAAAGTTGAAAAATGATGGAAAGTCGAAATTGAAGCGAACCTAGCATGCGTTCTTCAATGGGCCATGTGACTTGAAGCAGGTATTTTCCCACAACATCTCTCACGACTTGCACGGTCACCGACCACCTCCACCAAACGAGTTGCATACAAGCAACTCCAAAAGACTTTTACCCTGCGATAATACCTGGAAGAACGTATGAAGGTAATGACCAAAATTTCAAAAGAACCATCATGATCCAACGATATTATTGATGTATCTGAGCCAATTTACTAAGATAGGTAGTGCAGAGAGGCTCCGGACCAATACTACCCAAGAGCATAAGTCTCACTGACGCAGGTAGGGAAAGCCACCGCTCATCCCTGCCGTTACCATGCCGTTTTTTGGAGCACCACCCCAGTCACCCAAGGCCACCGGTATCACCGCCGAAATCCAGGGACATAACAGGAATGGACCAGCACCATCTGGTGGTGGGGGAGTGCCTCAGGCCCACCGCCGATAAAGTTCTTCACACCCTGTAGGACCGCCACACCACCTTCCTCCTTAGCACATCGTGTCTCTCTCCATCATCGAGTTTCACCGCCAACAGACCATGAGCAAGCCACACAGTTGAACCAAGTCCCTCCACAAATTTGAAGTAATCAGAAATAGAATTCGACCGCGCTCCACCACCTCGAGGAAGGGCAGGCCGAGATAATCGGAAGCGATTTGGAGGCCACCTTCAAAAATTGTTGTCCCAAGCAACCTGGAACCCACCGCCGCAACAAGCCACAGTGGATCTAGGCGAAGACCCAGCCTGGACCCAAAGAGTGGGTCACCGCCAGGGACAAAGCAGACAGTGCCTGACACAACACTTACAACACCGATCCCTCGAACCAGCGAGAGGGGTGGTGGGCAGCAGAGGCGAAGCGTGACCATGGCGACAAGAAGAAATCCATCTAAGAGGCTGAAGAGTCCGAGCGCAACGCCTCTTGAGGAGACCGCTCACCGAAAGAGAAGTGAAGCGCACATCAATGGTGGCGGCGGCGCTGAGAAAGCAGAGCAGTATCGTACGATTTTAGTTTTTGTGTGGAATAATATTAGGTGATTAAGCGTTTTTGAAACATTTATGGTAATGAATTGATTCTAGTGTTGCTCTCCACTCATAATCACCAGCTCATCAACTTGTTATGGAAACTATATTGACGAAATTGGAAATTGTCCAATATGGAGTAATTCATGGAAAAAATATATGTGAGGTAGAGAGTGAACAAAAGGGGTTAGGTTTTGGCCGAATACAATGTGTAGATCTCTATCTACGATCCGATGA
>JBBYHH010693143.1:0-10141 GCA_038382905.1 Daphne laureola
ATATCTTACCACTAAAAGTTTTTAGGCGGTCAAATTGTCATTGATGTTTGGAAAATTGGGTCAATTTGCCACTGTCGTTAAATAGTTTGACAGATTCCGTTAATTTTTTTGGATTAATATTTTATTTTCACCTTAAAGTTTTTAACCTGACAAATTAATCCTTAAGCTTTAGACCTATACAATTTTACCTCTCCCTCCCCATCTATAACTTTAGCATGTTGTTACACCACCACCCCTCTGCCAGTGCACCACCACATCATCTGCCGTCGAATTAATCAATTTTTTTTTATTAAATAAAAAACTTTTAATTTATCGTGTAATGTGCCACTTGCCTAATATAATAGTAAAAAAATGGAACACACATAAAATCGCAATATAAAACTTACTAAAAAAATCAAATATGCTTTAGTTAAACAAAATATTTTTTTATTAATTGGACAGCAGTGAAACAATAGAAGGGCCGGTGGTTCAGCGGCGGAGAGGCGATGTTGTAGGGTGCTATTGGTAGGGATGGAGGGGTCAAAATGTAAAAGCCTAAAATTTAAGAATTAATCTGTCATGTTTAGAAACTTTAAAGTAAAAATAAAACATTAACTAAAAAATGTTAACGAATCGGTCAAGTTTTTTGAACGACAGTGCCAAATTGACCACATTTTTCAAATATCGATGACAATTTGACCCCACAAAAAACTTTAGTGACAAAATATTACCAATCACTAAACATTAGTGACAAAATGACCAATTTTCCCTACATACATCAGCTACTAACTCAATTTTGATTCACCTTTGCGTAATCATCAGATAACACTCAACGAACTATAAAGGTTTTACAGTATTGTGATTACTTTCATAGTATAATTCTAGGCACTTCAACTTCAAATGTCCAAAACCTAGGCTGATACATGAAAAGCGTATATGTTATCTAACATGAACAAGCTGATGTGAAGAAAGTATGATCACGACATTCATATGCTTCAGAAGCATACACATTACACACTAGGGCATACCGTATTTGACACTAATTTAATATGAGTAGCTGGGGATGAGTCAGATATTCTTGGGCTACCAAACTAAGTTAAGGAAGTATGGAGTATCACAGAGCAGCAGATACATACAAACAACAAAAAGAAAAAAAAGCGAAAAAGACCGTGTGAGACCGTCACCTTGAGAAAGCCTGCACGTTTAAGATAATCCAATATCTTTTCTGTTTTTGTTTCCAGATCTAAAAACTAGCGACTGTAAGTACAATCTTGCATTGGTTGCTGCAGCAAGCGACGCTTCATCTCCCTTCTCTTTTGAAGCCGCAACAGCAGCATCATAGGCCTGTCTAGCTTCTTCCATTGTCCTCATTTCCACATCATCAACATCATCCTGTCCAATCGGATGCATAAATCAACATTAGATAAAGCAAGGTGACAAGTCTTATAGAAGGAAATAAATCAATCTTGGGCAATGATTTAAGAGCTTACAATACAGGAAAGATGGTCAAACTCATGGAAAGGAGTATCGTAGTCTTCTGAATGTCTAATGGAGTTGTTCTTCGATAAACCTTCAAGTAGCAGCATGAATGATGAAAAAGCTCCCTGCATGGACTCTAGCTCTTCTTGTAGCTTTTCCACCTTCTGGTTAGCTGTCATTGCTTGCCACTGTGTCTTTTCCAATGCAGCTTGCTTGTCTGCAAGCTTAATCTGAGCAACAGTGAAAAATACTAGTATTATGTTAATAGTGCAAATCCACCTCTGACACAACTCATTTTAAAATTTAGCTCTCCTTATTGTATCAAGGGCAAGGTCTAATTTAACATAGTGTCTTGAACCAAAACCAAATAGTAAAATTTACACAAGGACATGTACAGGAAACACAGTTTACCATATAGCCTTCAGCCATGACCAAACATGATTTAGATAAGAACATTTACAGGAGATCCACGGTCTTTCCACTGTTAGTATTAGCTAAAGTTTTGTTGGTCAGAAGGTAATCTTGAAACTGTTACATTCAGCATCTACATTCCTAACCTCTTTTAAATTAATTAATCAAGACGTCAAAAATCTACTCGCATCGAACATTATCATCATAATGATTTTATTACATATGCTAGTTTGAATGATTTATGGGGTACCATTTACGTAAAATGCCGAATTGATGAACTTTCCTGTAACTGTAACAAATTATTCATAAACAGGTAGCAACAACTAACATCTTAAAGATCACACAACATGAACCAGAGAATGTTCTGTTACTTCCTTATTCAAAGCTAAACCCAAAAGAATCAGCTCTAAATTCAATATAGTTAACTAATATTGTAACGTGACGGCAGAAAAAAATAGAATAATTCACACTCTGCAAACCGGAAGTTTAAGCTCTTCCTGAAAAACTGCAATAACAATAAACAGATTCACAAGTCTATTCCAACCAAGAAAAGAACCACCGGCATGATTCACCCAAGTCCAAGTACTTCTACTTACCTTTAATTGATCGTTTCCTCCGTCTCAATAGAAACCGTCTCACAGTTAAAGACAACAAGAAGAGCATGTGGTGCTAAACAATACCACAGGATAAAGGAGCACATACCTTTGCATCCGAGAGTTGAAGCTGAACTGACTTGACTATTGAGTCCTTCTCTGCAGCCTGTCGTTTGAAAGCTTCAAGCTTTGTATAAATATCATCCATACTGTTCTTTGACATCTCTGCAGATTTCAAAAGTTCTTCTTTTTCTAATAACTTCTTCTGAAGATCCTCCAGTTGTTCCTTCATTATGGCTAATTCTTCCTTTTCCTTCTCCGATGCCAAAGACCTGGAGGAAATGATCGAAAGACTGTCATCATTCTGGAGATCACCAAGGTATTTTCCTTGGTCTTCTGCATGTGCCTTTTTCTTTCTTGTTGGAATGGATGGAGCTGCACTCCTTCCTTTACGATCAGTCAGCTTCATTGGTAAAAGGTCAAAGACAGGGAAGATTTCAAAATCACAGAGTAAATAAATCACATGATAAGGATAAAACAATACAAATGGGACGCAGCTGTTCACTTCACTTGTCTCAGTCAAATACTTGGGATAGTAAGATAACCAAAGCTACCGCAAGGTAAAAGCTAAAAAGCTCTCAGATTCATGCATTACTTGAAAATTTAAAAAATGCGGCCAATAGCTTTTGAGAATTTTAGCATCCTAATCATGTCATTGCTGACCATTTTTGCCCAAGGCATCAGAGCCATGCAATTCAGACCGTCTGAAGGAGTTTGATAAACAATGTCCCCCATCAGTATTCTCATGTTTAACAGTAAAAGAATTTGAAACTAATGAATTCAAACTCTCATAAAATACTAGGGAAAGATGGTGCCTTTTCACCACTTTTGACTGATGGAGTGATGAGTTTTTCCCATATCTCGACATGGGACCTGTCAGTGAGAACTGAATTTCCGAAATACTCATGAGTGAAAAGAGAACAAAACATAAAATGATACTCAACAATTAAGTAAGATGTGTGGTTCAATGTAATCTGTAGTTCTAGGCAACATGCACGCTTGTACTAAGAAAAACGATGTTCATGAAAACCCTGATTCCGCACCTTAATGACACTCTGAATTTATAATGTCAAATAACTAGTAAAAGTCATATGAAGTTATTATTCCTTGTAAATGAAAAAAAAATGAGCTTGTTATATAGATTGCCTCCGACCCCATGACTGAAGGCTTGAGAGGAAGATAATGAGATAAGGGTAAAACACTCTCATCAGCATAAGTCCCCTCCACTTTAAATGAAAGGAGAACAATCAGAAAGTGATCATTTTAGATGTTCTTTTTCAAATCTGTTAAAATGAACCCGCATAAAAAGTAGAATGGGTGAAAATATGTACTCCCTCCGTCCAAAAAAGCATGTTACGTTTCATTTTGAAAATTTAATCTATGAATTTGTTCTTCAACTTTTTTGATATATAAAGTCAAACAACTTATATGCAAATGATAAATCCATGTTTGTAATTTAAAATATATTTTCATAGATTTTTTTTTATCTGACAAATTTGAGTCAAACACAACATTGAAAATCAAACGTAACATTCTTTTTGGCGAGGGAGTAATAAACAGTAATGACCATTACAAGGAAGTGAGTGTGTCCATGTCACATGAACTAATAGATCTGCCCGATAAACTGAGCTTTCCAAATCAGACACAGTTGTGTGCTATGAATCAGTCTACATTTATGACACAAAACATGATAAGTACACACACTTAACAGGGAGCAACCTATACTACATGATCTTTGCAATGGTATGGTATCAGTATTTTTCCATATAAATAACTTCAGTAATTAATTGCTAGATACCCCCTGCTTATTTGCAACGATTTACACTGAAAACATTGTTATTTTTTAAACAAGAATAAGCCTTAAATAAATACTTTTATGGACAAATCATATAGAGGAAGCGCATGAAAATGCCTTTTAATCACCAATTAACACTTTCCTAACCACTAATGAGATACATTCAGAGAACAAAAAAGGAAATGACTGAAAATTCAGAAAACAATAAATAAAGGCTCTCACTTTTCTCGATAATGACTCTTTTGAGGGCGTCTTGGTGTAGATCATTGAACCACGCCTTGTGAAAGAACTTCTCCCTTTACTCTCCTGCACAAATTCAAGAATTAAACAATACTATGAAAGTAAGAGGAAAGAAAAATACTGATACCATACCATTGGAAAGATCATGTAGTATAGGTTGCTCCCTGTTAAGTGTGTGTACTTATCATGTTTTGTGTCATAAAAAGATGGAACCAAGCCGCCACTCTCACTCAAATGACTTCCATTTTTAGACTAACAAACTAGTACTCATTCAAAATTTCATAGTTTCTCCCTCAATTCCCAACCCCTCGCCTCGAGGAAACGAAGAGCACAAAAAAAATTCGAAAAGTAAAAACGATGAGAAAAAGCGGGATTCTTACAATTAAGGACTGGACAAGGGGGATCATTTCGACGAGGTCATTGTAGAGGTCGCGATCGAGACTGCCATTGGCGGCTGAGTTCGAATGAGAGTGAGTTCGGGCGTGAGTCGGCGACGTATTATCGACGCCGGCGAGCCAAGATTTGGAGTCTCCGAAATCCGAATTCCGGTCAAGAAAATGCTGTTGCTCAAACATCTCCTTCCCTCCAGAGATCGATCCAGAAACCGCACAAGGAGTGCTTAACGGTGGTGGTACTGGTAACTGATGAATGCCGGCTTTATTTTTTGGTAAAAGAAAGTCCTCCATTTTGAAAGTTGGAAGTAGCAGTTACTCAATTGGATTACCGAACTACCCCTGTGACTTTGCAGTTATTGCAAAACGTAAATACGAGATTGATTCCTGATATTTAGGATTCATACTACTTTACTCCTCAACTTCGACTATGTTGCAATGGTACCCTTTGGGCTTTGTTTCGATGGGCTTAAGCGGGCGGGCCGATCAAATTAGCTGATGGACATTTGGCACAGAGCACGAGTCTTCGCGGAAGAGGCCGCGAAACGCTCACAGGAGTTGACGAAGGAAGCGGCCCGCCGGTCGTCGGAGCTCACTATCGGATCGGCACGGCTGGGCGACATCGTCGTGGAGGCGTCAAGGCGGTCCAAAGATATCGCGGCTGAAACGTCGAAGCGAGCCGACCAGATCAAAGCTGAAGCTGCCAATCGAGCTGGCCTTCTCAAATCCTCGCTCGCGAACGGAGCTTTTTCGCCGGCGGACGGTCTAAAGGTATCAGACGAAAAGTTGGAGAGGTTTGGGGTCACCGAAGAGTTGAGAGAGTTCGTAAAGGGGATCACACCCAGCACCTTTAAGGATTTCCCTCTTCAAGGTAATAATTCTAACTGTTTTATATCCGTGCCTTATTCAACCTGGTACTATGTTTGGTTTAATCAAATTAATACTGGAAATTACACTTGCCTGCGCATCTATTATGTTCAGAATCTGAATTAGCTTCACTTGTTTTCAATAAAATTTAATCTCATGTGATTTTATATGCTTGAGAAGATATGTACTGAGCAAAATGAAGCACGCTGAAGTTGTTAGCTAAACTTAGCTGAGAGTATATAGTACCTTCTTTATTTTGTTGAAACCAAAATACTAGCTAGAATACTTGATCCTTGCTCACCATTTGCACAGTATGTGTATGAAGCTAGGTACCTAAGGGTTCGTGGGTCTTAGATGTAACTACAAAACGATTGACCATGTGCAGATGATTCATCCATTTCCGATGTGCCTGCAATCTCAAATATTAGGCAAGATCTTACGGAGTGGCAAGAAAAACATGCCAGTCTTGTTCTGACTACAGTAAAGGTAGATCTCTTACAGTTTATTATGGTTCTACATAGGAATACGTCATATTTGCTAATATCAGGTAATTTCTAAATCAGGATAATCAAACAGTTAAGCATGTTTCTCGTATCTCTTGTTTACATCATCAGCTACTGTTATTTGACAAACTTGTAGAAAAATTGCATTCTGCATGAAATTTTCAGGGAGTTTTTTGGTTGTATCCCAAATTACACATGTAACAGAGTTGCTCGTATAGGAATTTGTGAATTAGTTTTCAAATATAATGCTATTTGATGTTATCTGTTATCAACAATATACTTCTTTGGCTCGGGACTCCTGCTGTTAGACAAAGAAAGGTAGTTGACAGATGTTCTATAATTCAAACAGTTACCAAAGATCACAAAGTTTCGTGGTGAAAGCTTTTATCTGACAATAAGCCAATAAGGGTTATGGTGATACAGTCAGGAAAGTGGGTACCTTTATATTTCTGTCCCATTAATCTTTGTACGTTAAGGTAAACATCGTCACATGCATATGAAAATTTTCTGATAAGTAACCTATGTATTATAACATTGTCATACCCCATGTATTGTGCTTTAATCCCGACTACATTGAGGCTAGCGGCAAGAAGTTGGTACTGTCAGTTAATTGTTTGTAGTTACTTTTCCCATCCATAATATAGTAGTAACATTTTTGTTTTGAACTGTTCCCAAATTAATTGTCAAGTTTCCTTTCAAGGAAACATTTTTCTGCCACGTTACCCTTAATTCTCATTCTCACCTTAAAAGTGGGACTCACATGTTTTCCCTTTCTTTTTTAGTATAGGTACAATTGTCAAAATGCACATTCCACTGCTCTCATTAATCTTCCTGACCAATCAAATTTCACGATTTTATTGGGCTTGAGGGAGTAGTTAACACTATTAAGTTCATCAAAAGAGCATTAGCAAACTTCTGCATTGTGTGCACTTTCTAATGTAAATCTCTCATGAAGGACTATTGAGCTGATTATGAAACTGTTACTATCATAGGTTCTTTGTGCATGGAGAACTATCATTAGATGCTGATTTGACATAGTTTTTATAGTCATGTCGCATTACAAGATTAGTATTGTATATTAACCTGCGCATCATGACACATAGACACATGACATGCGTGTTATAAAATAATGTTCATTTTTTAATAAAAAAACTTGACTGCTGATTTGATTGATATTCTTAGTGTAAGTTTGAACTTTACCTTTATGCTAAAGCTACTAATGTGGGTTGGCATCTTTGAATTGAGGCATAATCTTGGAATCTTCTAACTTTTGGTCATTGTATGCGCGTATTCAATCACAGTAGCTTGCTTTACTGACTATTTTTGTCCTTGGAACTCAATGAACCGCAATTTCCTTTCCAATTGCTGCAGGAGATATCAAAGTTAAGGTACGAAGTATGCCCACGAGTTATGAGAGAGAGGAAGTTCTGGAGAATATACTTTATACTAGTTAATAGTCATGTTGGCCCGTGAGTATCATTTCCTTTGCTATGACATTTACTTTGTATGACTGCTTTTAAATTCAGCAAGGTGTTTGTAAGCACCTTTCTTTTAATGTTTCAAACACAGGGTCCTATTTCCAGATTAGTCCTTTTAAGTGCACACGGGTTTCCAGATATGTTTCTAACATTTGAAAACAAATGTGATGGGGCTTTAGAAGGGAAATATCACTGACTCTGCTTGTTTTTCAGATATGAGAAGATGTACATGGAAGATAGGTTGATGAAATCTGCTGAGCAAATGAAGGTTGACAAGGGGAGGGAAATATCAGAAATCCCAGGAATTTCCAAGCCAAAAGCTGCTGAATCAAAACAGCAGAATAAACCTTCAACAGCATTTACAGAGCAAGATTTAGATGTATTTCTTTTGGGTGGAGACAGTGATGAAGGCGCAGGTTTATATGTTTCCTTTACCCTCTTCCATTCCATGTGCATCCGCAGTGCGTCATTTATTACTTTAACAACCATGATTGCTCTTTTGGGATTAAGGTGTAATTTTCTTTTTCATTAATACAAAATTACTATTGGCGTTAAAAAAAAAACAACCATAATTACTTCTTAGTTTTTAACATGACTGTCTGGAGAAGTGAATACTAGCTGGTGGGACCCACTTTGCCATGCAGCCCAAATTAGTCTGTTATAGAGACTATCAGTTATTCACAATGATGGAAGTTCCCTTCTAGTGTCCATTTAGGTAAAAAAATTCTCAAACTTAAAATAAATCTTACCTCTTACTTTTTCTCTCACAAATTTCCCTCCATTTTTCAAAAAAAAAAAACAAAACTTGTTATTCAAGAAACTCCAACTGAACACAGCTCTAATTTTATACTATCAGCCTAAGCATCCACCCTTCATATTGACATGGGTTTTTGAGCATATGCACACTGGTCAAGTAATGGTGTATGCTGTTAATTACTTCTGCTTTGTTAATGCCAATAACTGTTTTGTTCATCCAGATGATGTTGATGGGGATCTTGATGAGGATTTTGACAAGTTCATGGGCACTTCGGTAAGCATAGAGGATGTGCATGATTTAACATCACAAAAAAAGTACTAGAGTATACTAATACTCCGTATGTTTTAAGAAGATAAAGGAAACCTGAAAAGAAAGTAGCATTATCTGTAAGGAACGGAGTATCTGATCAAATTAAGGGCTGTAAAAGAATTTTGCAGAGCACATGATATGGAACAACTGCTGTGCTGGTAGCCCAAAAAACTACAGGAATGTCTGTAGGCTAGAATAGGCAACTACGGATTGAAATTGCCAGCTATGTTGAATTAGATTGACCAGATTAATGTCTCAACCATAAAGTATGCTCAAGTAACACTTAGCATGATAAACACAACCCAGTTAGAACGGGTTGATCGTGTCTAAGTTGCACATCGTCATGTAGCAAAGAAATTTCTTGCCCCTGATTTTTCTCATATGACTGCAAAGAACAATTGCCTTTCTGAGCTGGTATTTATTCCTTTCAAATCTAATCTGAACCTGCAGGATGATGAGAAGTATGATTAATGTTAAAATAAGTCTAAAAGTGGTCTGAAAGTGAAGTTGTTGATCACTGAGATTCACGGAAGATGATTACAAGCAAAGTAAGTAGTGGGTACTCTTTTCCCCTTTGTTATTAATTTTATAAGCAGAGGTAAGATAGGGATGGTGGAGGTAGGAGTAGGACTTGAACTCAATACCTCCACTTTGTGTCCTTAGTGGGCTAAAGGTTTATGATATTTTGCCTTTGTTATTAATGTAAAAACAAAAATGAAATATTTAAGGGTCAGTCTGATAGGCATTGTAGAGTCTAAGTAGATTGTTTTCCTAAACCTGGCAGAAATGATTTGTTGTCACATGCTAGTGTGAACTCCCCACGGTATTGGATTTGCCTCTTGACTATATTTGGTGTTACAGTTACACCCTTAAACATCAAAACAATCCTGGCCTAACCTCAAAACTATCTGAACTTATTAGGGATCTTCAAAGTATCAAGTCTAAACATGACAAACAAGCATCCTCTTAAAATTTGCATCACTTTGCTAAGAGATCAGCACATTGTTTTAGGAGTATTTCTCTTAACAGCCAAACTGCCACATATCTTACTACTTCTGATCTTTGATTTGTTTCTGTTGCCGGTTTTATTTGTTAATAATGTCTGCCAAATCAATTCAGAAAGCTTGGCAACAATGTGCAAAATTGCTTCAGTGCCACCTAAATATCGGGTTGTCTCTTTCTCCATACTCTAAGTTGTATGCCCTATCATAGTGTAGGAACATCCAAATTTATCTCATTCTCTAGACATTTGGATGTATCAATCAAATCCCACGACCG
>JBBYHH010693154.1:0-10140 GCA_038382905.1 Daphne laureola
TTCTTTTCTCCCGATATCAGTTTTAATTCTTTAATATTTCTGAAATATTATCTCAGTTTTCCATTATTTACACTCTAATCTTTTATTTTTGTAATCTCTTCAGTTGTGACACGGACGGAAGTCCGAGTCTCAACACGAAATATGTCCGGTATACCGGTACTATCTCGTTCCGTTAGAAAAATGATACGATCACCGATACGATATTTTACACCATGATTCTTAAGGCTTTCAATCATGAACATTTCTCTGATATTTCTAATCGTGTGCTGAGGGCTTCTATTGCTTATGATCATATTATGTCTGTCCTTAAGGGGGACCCCTTTGATGATGTTTTATGCTCTGCACTTGCTGCTAGAAGGAGTGCTCTCCAAGAGCTCCTCAAGTTTGAAGAATCCTTTTACGCCTAGAAGTCTCCTTATGATTGGCTAAATCTAGGGTATTGTAACACTAGATATTTTCATTCTCGAATGAAGGAGATGAGGGTTGGGATGGTTATTAGCTGCTTGAAGGATCCTATGGGGCAGCCTATTACCTCTCATTATGGAATTAAAGGTGTTTTCATTAGATATTTTTCTAGCCTTTTTATTACTGACTCTTCCATTGACCTTGGCCTTATCCCTGCAATTTCTCCTTATGGCCATTCTGTACGCTATAGGGAGCACTCTTCTCTTGTTGCTCCTATTTCCTTTATGGAAATCAGGACTGCACTTTTTTTCTATGTCTCCCATTAAATCTCCTGGGTCAGATGGTTTCACAGTCGGTTTCTTTCAAAAATCCTGGGATCTAGTGGCCCCTGAACTTTGCTCTGTCATTCAATATTGTTTTTATGTTGGTATTTTTCCCAAGCAGTTTGTTGCTACTCTTATCCATTTGATCCCCAAGCATGCACACGCCTCTACTCCTTCTGATTTTAGGCCCATTTCTTGATGTTATGTTATCTACATGGCCATCATCAAAAGGCCTAACAAAAACACATCGAGTCGCATCGAAGTAATATTCATCTTTAATCTCGATCAGGTTACACCAGAAAAGCTCCCAGTAAACCCGAATTAATTCACCAGGACAGTCATAACCGAAACCACTGCCAAGGGTCCCACTCCTTGACCAGCCGAAGCACTTGGACCACCATCAGCAACCGAGTCATCGAAATCGCCAACTGCAACCGGAGCCCTAGAAGAAGGGTCCTCATCGACCTCGGCCACAACATCCTCCTTCCCCAGACCTTCACCAACCACACCCCTTGGCTCCTTCATGTGCGAGCCGCGATGACACGACCACTCGCCAAACTGGATGTCAACATTCAGACCCTTCACAAGAGTCAGACACTCCCGCTCAACATGGTTACACCGATTTCATCAAAAGCAAAAATTCATGAGCTGCTCATACTGGATAAAAAATGATCTAGTATTGTCATCCACTGCCACCTTCATAACCCTATACAAGGACTTGGAGATATCAACAGAAACCCTAACCCGTAAGGTTGGACTATCAACCTACACTTCTTTCACAAGACCGATTAAAGTACCAAGGGAAGAAGCCATTGATTAGGTGTACCGATCAAACAACACATCAACACCGTGCACCCAGAAATCCACTAGATTAAAATCCAAAGAAGATGGACATTCCCTCTTATTCAATAGTCATAACCGCTAATCTGTTATTGAAGGACCACGGTCCTTGTTATTGTCATGTTTCTTACTACCTCAATCAACATCATAATTTTGGATTAACATGGTGGTTGATACTTGGAGGTTTCTACTCCTCATGGAGGTTGAGTTTTATACTCCACATACTAATTTCTCTCTTCCTGTTAGGAGTTAGGGCAAATTGTACGTGAGAGAATAAATTAGGTATGCTTTGGCATTGAAACCGTTAAGTTCATTCGTCCCACAGTCCACAACACAACACGTTTCTTTTATTCCTATTAGAAGATTCAAAACTCGTGGGCAAGAAATCAATTTGGGTTGGAATTTTCCAAACAAAATGCACACTATCACCAAATTCCTTGCACGAAACTACTCACACTTTTTAAATCTCTATAATAAAAATACCTGAATACTTATTCTCTATCCTATTTTAGTTATCTCTTTTCAAACTATAAAACTGAGACAACCAGTATATGAAAATGAAAGTATTCTCTTGAAGTTTACAACTGGTACTATTAATTCATTGTCCTTAAGTTCTAGCCAATTTGGTTAAAGATTTAAAATTTACCATCCCTTATTGTTCAAAAAAAAAACAAAAAAAAAATTTGGTAGTATATATTCTTTGAAATTTCCAACTGGTACTTTGTTTCTTGATCTTGACCTTTCAGCATCCTACTTGAGTTTTTATTTATAAATAAATGCTAAATCAAATACTATAAACAGTATTGCAAGCAAGTATTTTCTCTATTCTAAAGGAGATCAATTAATTAATGGGGATCAAAATATTGCTTCTTTGGTTATTGTTGGTGTTAGGAATTGGAAGCAAGGGAGGTTGTGGAGAACTGTCCAATGAAATTTGGAAGAGTATCAGAAAAATCAACAAGGGGGGCAGATACTTGGGGGTCATTGTGCCAAATTCTTTTGAGATGAGTCCTCTCCTTCAATCTCAAAGCTTTGTTGCTCATCTTGACCCTCCCTACTTGGATGTTCTAGGTATACTACAATTGTCCCATTTCTCTATCCATGTTTCTTAATAACTATAGTATACCGTTTGGGAATAACTGTTTTAAATAATTGTAGCGTTTTGGATAATTTTTTAATAGTTAAAATCAATCAGCTACAACTAAATACTAAAAGCTACTTGTAGATAGGTTTTTCAAAACACAACACCTACTCATAAAAGTTGTTGTCGAAGATACAATATAGTGAAATCAATTTCAAGTTTGTCATAATTTAAGGGTTTAATTGTTAGTTTCAAATTTTAAGCTAAATCAAAACTTCAAATCTACAAAATTGAACAACCAATGTTCACATAATCGCCCAGTGGCATGTCACATGAGCGCATCTCACTGCCAACTAGGATAATTTAACGTTCAGTGACAAATATACCTCAATAATAAAATGTTAGTGGCATTCTAGTTTTAAAATGAACTTCAGTAACAAGTTTAGAGATTTCATAAATTTTAGTGACAAAATTACCCCTAAACCCTACAATTAAACACTAAAAGCTACTTATCAATGATTTTTTAAACACTGCAGTTAATTAAAAAAGTTGTCCCAAACTGAGTTTTAAACATTGAGGCATGCTGTTCAATTATAGAGTATCTAGGATCTTGATTGTGATCATATTTTCTATCAGGGAAAAGGTTTCGACTTGGAAGGATTAATGATCGAATGGTTATTGTGGTTATGACAGGATTGGGGATGGTAATCAAAACTAGTAATTTTATATACCTGATTCTTTAATTTTATTTCTAATTGTTATATACTACATCCTCCGTCCCAGAATAATACTCACGTTTATTTTTTAGTATTTAATTTACGATTTTTTTTCTTATAACATTTTAATTTGTAAATTGTACAAGTTTATATTCAAATGAAAATTTAATATGTCTACTTTCTAAATGTATTTTTTAACATTTTTTTTTTAATGAAAATTTGAGTCAAACATAAGTACAAAAGTCAAATGTGGGTATTATTGTGCGACGGAGGGAGTATTAAAAAGAAAAAAACATGATAATTTGAATCTTCTAATGTTTCTTGCATTTTTTTATAGCTTAATGCAGGAATAACCACACAATTGCTGTTAAGTATTTTTAGGGTGAGAGGGGTTTTGCACATTGGAATTGCTGGAAATGGAAATCCAAATCTCCAAATTGCAGATGTAACTATCCCTCAGTATTGGGCTCACACAGGCCTTTGGAACTGTCAGGTACTGAAAGAGTAGTAGTTCTTGGGCCTATAAATGTTAATGAATCTCAAGGCCTTGTTCTTTTGTAAATTTACTCCATAATTTTTCAAAGTATAATCTAATGTTCTTTTGTAATAATAATAATAATTATTATTATAGTAATAGTAATAGTAATAATAATGAAGCTATTAGTCATATTGAGAAAGTGAAGAAAAAAGTAAAGAGAGATTGATATGGTCATTTCCGAGCTTTCTTTCAAATCTTTTAACAATATTTCATGTATGTTAAGATAACATACTCCCCGTCCAAAAAGAATGTTCCGTTTAATTTTTTATATCATGTTTGATCTAAATAATAATTATAAAGAATTATTTTAAATAAAATAAAATAAATATATTTACAAACTGCAAACATTCATTTATCATTTGTATATATTTTTTTTTTATTTTCAATATCAAAATCTTAGAGAAAAAAATTCATTGATTAAATATCAAAACGAAATGGAGTATTCTTTTTTGGACCAATGGAGTATATAGTTTCATTAAGGCAAAAAGCACCCCTGAACTTTTCAGTTTGTCAAGATTCGGTTACTGAACTTTTTATCTACCCAAATAAACCACTGAACTTTCAAAATTGTACCAACTTAGCAACTACATTCCATTTCTAATGATGTTTCAGGTGAAAAAAGAGCGCGGACTAAGCATACAATTAAGCCTAAAGTGTCTCTAACTGTTCGATTTAAAAAAAATACACGCACGTTAAGAGAATACTACATCGTTTTTCTTTACCTTAACCACGTCTGACTTTCTCGGTGGTATTCTTTTAACGTATTTTTTTTAAATTTAACACTTGGTGGTTAAATAGATATAATTATAAAAATTCAATGATTACAAAAATTCAGTGATTTATTCGGTTGGATAAAAAATTTAGTGACCGATTCATAACAAGTGAAAAATTCAGGGGTTTATTTGTGTTGTTTGTCTTTCATTAATTATTATTGAACTACTGAAATTGGTTAGAGGAATGGTGATGGACCAGAAGATGAGTTAGCACTGGAATCAAATGGAGACTACAGAAGAAGAATTGGGTATCTCAGCTTTTCAAAATTCAACAACAATTCAGATGATCAAAATGCATTGAACAATGTTTGGTTCCAACCTGAAGAAATCTTCCCAATTTTTGGAACCCCTGAAGAGAGGCAACATGTTTTCTGGGTTGCAGTTCATGAACAATATTTCGCGCTTGCAAAACAAATTGAGGTAATCAAAGGAACATACGAAAAGAAAAAAAAAACAAATTAGATACTCAAATATTTAACTTTTTTTTTAAAAGGGACGGAGGAAATAAAATTTAACTTTTGAATTTATGTTTAACTCAAGTTTTTATAAAAACATTTTTAATAAAAAGTCAAACATATAAAAAGGGAGTAATATTTTGGTGGCTCTTGTTCTTTTTTATTAGAGAGTCGTGTTCATTTCATATATTTTCTCCAACTTATCTTCTCAAAAATTTTAAAATGGTATTTTCCCTTCATTTTTTTCTCTCACAAACATCTCATCCACCATTTTATTTAAAAGAAATTCCAATTTTCTTCTCAAAATAAGCTTCATGAACACATTCTAAGAATTGAGTTTAGCTAGATACGGAATGTATTATCTCATTTCCTTTATAAACACTAAAAGAAATTAGACAACACATTTGAATGAAAGAATAGATTATTTATCTCTTAATTTCTCAATATTGAAGGGTATGGAGGTTGGAAAGTGTGTGAATGATACTACTTGCTTGCCAAGAAAACCTCAAGTGTTGAGGGTGGAGAGAGGGGTAAGCTCAAGCATTTATGTAGACAATGGTGGTTACAGAAACTTCTTGAACTTGAAGTTCAATGCATCCGCCATTGACATGGAGACTGCTGCTATTGCTCTTATTTGTCATCAACACATAATACCCTTCATCGCCTTCCGGTCACTGTCGGATTTAGCCGGCGGGAACTCATCCATCTCCAATGAAGCAGCCATTTTTGCCCCATTGGCAGCTCAAAACGCCATTGATGTTCTTATCAAATTTGCCTCCCTACTACGAGGGCCGACCCTGAGGGTAGGTCCAGAGGGCAGTCGTCTAGGGCCCAGCACTTGAGGGGGCTCATACCCAAATATTTATTATATGTATTATACAGATTAACATATACAGTAAAAAAAGTAAAATAAAATAAAATAAAAGGCATGAGAGGTAAAAAACGTGGACTAGAAGTTGGAACGGTGAAACTAGAATTCTAGAAGTTGAAGTCATCAAGCGATTGAAGCGAACAAAACATCGCGATTAAAGTATTCAATTCAACTTGAAACTTGTCAATTTAATTACTTGAAAGAGACAAAGAGTTGTTCACTATCACTTCTCAAATTGAGAAATTCTAACGTCCGATCTCTCGCTCAATTTCTCTGGAAAAAATGCTTGAAGACTGAAGCAGTGAGTATTCATTAATTCAAGGGCCAACTGGCCAAGGCTTGAAGCAAAATAGAAAACATTAGGTGCTATTGTACTTTTTTTTTTAATTGCCTGATCTTTTTGTTTATCTTTGTATACTATTACTATGTTACCCAAAAAACATTTGTCTGGATGTGAAAAAATAAAAAACAAAAAACGTGAAGAAGAGTTGGGAAAATCACAACAATTAGCTCTTGAGAAAATTGTTTTAAGAGTAGAAAATTCTCATGACAATTTGAATACTAATGAAAATTTGCATAATGTCAATGAGAATGAGAATGAGAATGAGAATTTGAATAACGATGTGAATGACAATGAATTCTTGTATAATGATGTCAATGAGAATGAGTATTTAAATAATGATGTGAATGACAATGAATTATTACATAATGATGTCAATAAGAATGATGAAATCAATAATGCAAATGAACTTATTGATGAACAGATGCGGACCTACCTTATACAAGACCCACATTTCCCCCCAAAATTATGTATATAAGTGTTAATTTTAGATCCACCATTAACACGTTTAACATGTTATTCAGTCTCATACATGTGTAAGACATACATATACATCCTTTTATTTCTTTCAGATTTCATGTAAATTTATAGCATGATGTTTCATTCATATCATGCTTCTTTCGTAATCCAAGCATCAAGAAGAGTAAAAGGAGATCTTATCATGATACTAGGGAGAAGAAGTGTACCTTTCTTCTGGAATTAAAGCAAAAGGATATTTATCCTTGCTCCAAAACATAAGCTTCACTTGAACTCTAGATGAACACCAAGAACACCTTGAATGTCTTCAAGGTTGTGGCCGGTTCTTGTTGATGATGAGAGATCCAATTTTATTTGATGACAAGAGGCTGGATGTGTTGAAGAAACACACTTTAATCCACCCAAAATGCTCCTAGAACACTTGCAGAGTTTGACCTTAAGAGTGAGAGGAAAAGATGTAGAAGTGTTTTGGAATAACTTCGAAAGTATCCAGAGCTGTATGTTTGACTGGCCTCTCTTGTCTATTTATAGAGAGGACTTACTCAATAAATTCTCTCAGAAGTTGCTCAGTAACTTCTCCTAGAAGTAACTCAGTAACTACGTTACTTAACCACTAAGTAACGTCTTTTAGTTACTATGTTACTTAAACATTAAGTAACGTCACTTACTTAGCCACTAATTAATGTAACTTAGTTACTACGTTACTTAACCATTAAGTAACGTCACTTACTTAGCCAGTAAGTAACGTAACTTAGTTACTTAACCATTAAGTAACGTCACTTAGTTAGCCACTAAGTAACATAACTACTACATTACCACAACAGACATTTGAGCTCCTATGAGCTCCTTTGAGTTCACCTTGATCTGAATGCCACTTCTTCATCAAGAGTAGCTCACTTGAGCTAAAGTTAGCTACTTCTAGCTAATCTCAAAAAGGTATTAATGCGCTAAGAATTCCAACATGGGTTACTTAACCATTCGGGATACGAGGCTTCCCTAATGATGCCCATATCGAGTATCTTTGAAATTTTCTCCTTGATGAAGGTTCTTTTGATAGGGGCGTTAGTACGTTTCTTTTACTTTATCGGCCTTGCATTCAGATCAATGCAAAGATTGTGTTAAATTATTTTAGGTCGATCCCTGGCATGTCGCTCGAAGAGTAGGCAAACAGATCTTTATTCGACTGAAGCAAGCTTACAAGTTTAGCTTTACTTCCCTAGGGAAGATTACTCATGATTCGAGTGGATCGATCCTCTATAAGCATGACCTCTTCCATTATCAAGTCATCAATTTCTCTAGCCTTTGGGTTATGAGCCTTGGGGTGCTTTTAACTGATGGCCATTACATCCTTTACTTCCTTTTGATTGATGTAAATGGATGCATCGACTTCATCAGTTTCGAACATCATGATAAGGTACTTGACATCGCTCCTTATGTGAATGACCCCTTGGATTTCCCTGCCGATGATAGCATTATACACCGAGGACATATCAATGACTAACCATTTGACCATTAGGGTTGTGTATCGGATTTCCCATTCTGGACCAGAACCCATGAACAGGGTTGGGAGTTTGATGCATCCAAGGACAGGTAGCTCATCCAGTCCTACTCCATAAGTGGTAGTCTTCACCGGGGTGAGCTTGCTTGACTTCAGGTTTAGTCCTTTGAATGTTTTGGCAAATAGTACATCTGTGTTTGAGCTATCATCACAAAGGACTCTTTTGACATCAACTGTCCTGACTCTGACCGTGATGACCAGTGGATCATAGTGCGGGATCT
This sequence comes from Daphne laureola, assembly GCA_038382905.1. NCBI lineage: Eukaryota > Viridiplantae > Streptophyta > Magnoliopsida > Malvales > Thymelaeaceae > Daphne > Daphne laureola. The sequence goes on from JBBYHH010693154.1 coordinate 8,599, forward strand.
TCACTTCGGTGTCATCGACTCTTTTCACTTTGTCCGAGGGGCCACCGTATGTTACAGCCACCATAGTCAGGTAAAGATTCTCCGGCGTATAGTGACTGGTGGTTAAGTCATTTCATTCATCAAAGCTTGACTCAAATGATTAAGGTATGTGAGTGATTGTTAATTTCTGAGTTTAAATTGCATTTCAGGTATTTCTTATTACATGATATTGATTGATGGATTAATTGTATTGATAGATAATTCTATTTTAAGTGTTTGGTTTAAGTATTAGTGGAGAAAATAGGTTTACAGGATTCAGGTGGTCCAGGCGAACCCCGGCGGATGCGCGCCCAAAGACAGGTGATCGCCTGAGGTTCAAAACTGGAGAAGTGGAAATGGGCAGGAGCCCGGGCGAGCCGCGGGTGAGTCCCCGCAAGGAATGGGCGATCACCTGTGCTTTATGAAAGGCCCAGGGTAAGGGCTCGGGGGATTTCCAGGCAAATGAAGCGCAGTGGCGAGCAATCGCCTGACCCCCAAATGTAGGAAGAACAGGGAGCCGGGCGACCGCCAGGCGAAAGGAATTTCGTGGTAGGCGATTTCCTGACACACAAAACGTGAAGAACAGGAGCGCAGGTGAGTGGCAAGCGACCGGATCTAAGTTCCGGGTGATTGCCTGGAACCCATTGACACAAAAATCTGTTGGATTTTAAACCCGAAAATAGAGAGAGAAATCATTTTATTCTCTTCATCTTCAACCTCCAGCCTCTGAACTTGACCCCAAACCCTTCCCAACTCCCAAATCCTTCATTCTTGGACAAAAATTGAAGGAGAACCTCATTTCATGCGAGATTCTCAACCAAAGTGAAGATTCTACGGAGTTTAACTCGAATCATCCACTGTTTTGATGAATTTCAAAATTGGGCAAGAATCAAGGTTCGTATTTCTGAGGGTTCTTGGTATATTTGAAATGGTAAACATGTTCTATTGATGAAGTTGAGCTACGAACATGTTTTACATCATTAATTTCGCATGAATTGAGCAATTCGAATTCTAGGGTTCATGAATGGTGATGAATGAATTTTCAGGGGATTGTTAAATTGAGCTCAAATTAGTGTTATTAGGTGTAGTTTTAGCAATATTAATACTTGGGATGATGTCCAATTGTTGTTATATCATGGACCTAAGGAAAAAATTCATAGATTTTGGTGGAGGATTGAAGTACCATAGTTTGATGAATTGTTGATTCAATTAGCCTTGTATGATAATACTAAGCAACTTTAGTATTTAGAGTGAGTTGCAAATCATTGTGTATAGTGAGGTTATGGAATAAATCCAAAATTGGGTATTTATGTGAAATGATGAAATGTGATGGGAAAATGCAATGTTTATGCATGGATGATCTTAGAAAGGGTCGTTAAGCATGCATGTGAAGTTATAAAGGATTTGGTTAAGGTTTGGCCAACTTTGAAAAATGGGTCAAAGTGGAAAACGATGGTGATATAGAGTTTGTGTTATGGAAAGTGGAATGTTAGAGTATGGATAGTAATGTACTTGGGTATATTG
>JBBYHH010693175.1:0-10137 GCA_038382905.1 Daphne laureola
ACAACATACCGAAAGGGTTAAGCAGAAAAGTATAAGAGGGCAAAATTGCACGCACGACTTCTCACACCTGTTACGTACAGGTAAGGGTTCAACTCACTTTATATGATTTCTGGGCTTCTAGTTTGCATATTGGGTAAGTTGAACGTAGCTCTCGGGCTAAGGGTGGGGCCCGATGACTCCCGAATCTAGTTCCATGGTAGGGGTAGAGGTATGCAGGTACCACGGATGCGGGAATTTCAGCTCCCCCATAATGATGCACGGAGATCACACGATGGTCATTATAGATGTTTCCATCTTCCGGAGTTATGACTCACGTGATCATTCTCTTGAACCTGATAAATGACACTGATTTTACCAGGTCCCGAGGTCACAACCCGCGTAACTTCCATGGGAGACCTGATGATGATGCCTGTTACTGCTTAATGACGGTTACAGGGAACGTATGCCCCGTGCTAGTACTATGCACCATTATGATGATTGGGAGACTTCTCAAGGTTGCGAAACAATCTTGGGAGGCCGTCGTATGATGATGATGATGAATGTGCATTGCATATCATACTCATGTTTATTATAGGATGCATAGTATATTGCATACTATTCACGCTAACATTGTCATTGCAGGTATCAACAGAAGACCCCCTTTAATTTTACCTACGCCCTTACTGAGTTCTCTCGGGAACACACCCCTTATATTTCCATATTTTTCAAGAGCATCAGGATCAAGGCCCACGGACTAGGTTTCCGCCTGGTCACACTGTGATTTTATACCAAGGTACAAAGTGGCTCCTAAATTTATGTATACAGTTTATGTACAGTCTAGGCGTGATTGTAGATAGAGAAATGTTATATGAGGATTATGTTCAGATTTTACTGAGGAACTTATATTCGGACTAACAGTTAACTTTAGTTTCATTATGTAGCTTCAGCACTAGCACCAGCAGGATCAGGCGATGATTGTCGGTGTTGATTGACCGACTTCCTGATTTTGAGTAGGTGCTTTAAACGATAAAGCTGGCTCTGTAGATATAGAATTGCATGATACATGTAGTGTAGACAATCTGAATTTGCCGGTTGTATGTACTAATGCATGATGACTGCATTTTTGGATGAGGGTTTTATGTATATGTGTTAGATGCTTTTGATGTTTATAAAGCATGTCTATATTTATCGGGAAATGTTTTCTAGAGGCAGCTTTCTTTTGGAGTATCTGATCTGAGCTGAGCTCAGTATATATATATATGTGTTGTGAATTTTGGATTGCAGGTAAGGATTAAGTAAAGCTGTTTTTTCAGAAAACAGCAGGGTCATGTCCAACTTGCCCCAAAATACTGTAGCAACCGATTAGGCCAAAAAATCTGAAAATTTATGTGGTTGTGGCCTCGTGTGTCTAGTTTTCATAAATTTTTACAAAACTTAATTATAACACCTGTGGAATTTTCTAAAAATATTTGACTGATAGGTGGTCAAGTTGGAAGCTGTGTAGTTTCTTCTTAATGAATGATTATTTGATCTAGGGACGGGGTTATGGAACTAGCCTATTGTATAGGCTGCATTACGGAGGAAGAGTGAGCATCACCACCGCTCTTCTAGCCCTGTGTCTGCTTCCATCGGGTCGTGTAAGGAGGGGGTGGTGATAGAGATTCTTTAATTTGGACTCTTAGTGGCTATGGATTACTACTAGAGAATGATGTTGGTGGTGATTATCTTAATTGGTTGTTAAAGGTCTTAGATAAATGAGAGTGGATTATCCTCCTTTTAGGTAGTTATACCAATATGATGATCTAAGAAGGTGAATCTAAAAAGGAAAGACATTGGATTGATACATATACAATAAATTTAATATTTGCGCCCGATGTTACTATGTGTAAATTGTAAGATTGAACAAGTGGCTTATATGAGCTCAATACTTAATACAATCATGTATTACAAGAAGTTGAAATTATAAAAAAGAGACTGATTGTGATTAAGAAAGTGTATCAAATATTTAGGGTCTAAAAAGGTATTACTTGATAAGTTCAAGTAAGCTTGATGTGTTCAAACAATGTTTAAAGTATTTCAAACAACACACATGAACTTGAACAGATCAAGTTAGATTGAAGATGTTCAAACGATTTAAGAGAGGGCTGATAATTTTTGGATCTTTCTTAGTCTATTTATACGTCTTATGCATCCGGATTAACACATGTAAATTCTGATATTCATAGCACGATGTCTTTATATAATCATCCCGCTTCATATCTGTGAAAAGAAAGAGAAGGAAAGAGAAGAAGATGAGAAGAGGAGAAGAAAACATGCCTCATACCTTGGAGAAAGTGGTGCCTCTTCTTCTCGGATCTTCAAGCTTTCTAGTAGATCTTCAAGGGTGGATTTCATGTGTAGATAATGAGGCTATTTGTGTTGAACAAACATAAATGAAAGGTTCATCTGAAATGCTCTAGGAAGCACTCTAAGTTTTGGCCCAAAATGAAGAGAGATTGTGAAGGAGAAAAGTGAAGTGATCAAGAGTAAAATTGTGGTCGGCCCCCTTGCCCCTTTTATAAAGGGATAGGGCAGTTGCAAGGGTTTGTAACCACCCTTGTTGGCTGAAAATACACAATGGTTTGGCCTTGAGGGGTAGTTACTTCCTTAAGGCTTACACAAGCCTTTAGGCTAGGTAACCACCCCATTTTAGCGAAAAGGTGCCTTCCCAATGGCACCTTTTCACCAAACTGAAGCCTCCCTTGGCTGGCCAACTCCCATCACTACCAAGGTAAGGGTTCCATACCCAAGGGTGCTAGTACTAACGGTTTAGGTTAGCCCTAGATGTGTCCTTTTACCAAAATACTCTTATTTTATGTAAAAGGGTACCAATGGATGGTTATGACCTATGGAATACTACAACAGTATTCATATGGTCACATTTCACATAATTGAGTTCCATAGAACTTCTTTCAGCTCACTTTGAACTAAAAGTCACTTCTCTATCAAAACTAGCTTACTTGAGCTAGAGTTGGCTACTTCTAGCTAACTTGAGCTGGAGTTGAGCTGAGAAAAACTACTTCTAGTTTCCCTAGAGCTAATGTTATCTTAGTCAAGCTACCTTTAGTTGACCTAAGATATTATGAGCTAAGTATAACTACTTCTAGCGGAGATGAGCTGGGGTAAGCTACTTTTAGCTTCCTATGAGCTCTCACTTACCATCATGAGGTCAAGTACCACTTCAAATGATCTTGATGTGCCAAGAATTTTAACAAAAGTAGCTGGACTTAGCTCACAATATCTTTAGGGCAACTAGAAGTAGTTTCCCTCAGCTCATCTTAGCTTAGTTTAGCTAGAAGTATCTAAACTCAGCTCATGACAGCTCAAGGGTAGCTAGAAGTAGCTTCCCTTAGCTTAACTCTAGCTAACAGTAGCTAGACTTAGCTCAAGTCAGCTCATGTCAACTCACTCCACCCCATAGGAGTTGGGAGTAGCTTGGTATTATCTCATCTTAACTAGAAGTAGCTAAATCTAGCTCATTGCCAGCTCACTATAATTAGAAGTAGCTATACTCAACTCTACTCTACCTCAAGTTAGCTAGAAGTAGTTAACTTCAGCTCAAGTGAGCTAGTCTTGAAGAAGAAGTGAATTTCAGCTCAAGGTGAACTGGAAGGAGCTCATGGGAGCTTAAATATGTGTGATGTAATCATTTGGAATATCTATGTGATGTTTCACCATGATTTAAAAGTGGTAACTTCCATTTGTACCTTTTGGACAAAATAAAGGGTATTTTGGTAAAATAGGCATTGTAGGTGCATGGTGTATGCACCCTACCACATGGGGCACTCTCCTTAGTAGTTACCAAGGAGAGGTCAGCCTTCAGAGGCTGGATAAGGTGAAGTGGTGCCATTTTGGAAGGCACCCATTCGCCTAAATGGAGGTTACTAGGGTGGTTACCATGTACTTGCCCTTGAAATGGGCAAGGGGGCCTGGTAACCTCCCAAGGGGTGAAGGGGTGCAACCTTGCAGCCCCAAGGGAGGTTAAAACCACACTAACTAGCCCTCCTCATCTATAAATAAAGAGGAGGGGGCCGGCCACACACATCACTTGAAACACTTGGTAGTTTCTCTTCTTCTTCTTCTTCTTCTTCTTCTTCTTCATCATCATTCTTCTTCATTCTTCTCTCCCTCTTGGTTGAATTTGTTAGCATCATTCCATAAGCATTTTGGGTGGATTAAAGTGTGTTTCTTCAACATATATAACCCCTGATCATCATATTAAATCCACCTCCTTCCATCACCAATATCAACCGGGCACAATTTGAAGAACATTCAAAGGTGTTCTTGGTGTTCTTCAGTATTTAGGTAGAGCTTATGTTTTAGAGCAATGATAAACATCCTTTTTCTGTAATTACAAAAGTAAGGTACACTTCTATTCATTAGTATCATGATAGGATCATCTTCTGCTCTTCTTGATGAATGGATGATGAAAGAGGCATGATTTGAACAAAACATCATGCTATAATTTTATGTGAAATCTGAATTGTATATGGATTCAATATGTTTGAATTGTACATGATTGAGATAGAATAACATGTAATACATGTTAATGGTGGATTTAAAATCAACACTTACTACATACTACATTTATCTACTACCTTTCCTAATTAGGTAATTCTTTTAGGTAGATAAAATGTAGATAATGTTAGGACATTATCTCTTCCATCTTCTTAATAGCCCTTAGATTGGATTTCCTTAGGATTCTCACCCTTAGATTAGGGACACATGTAATCCACTAACTTACTTTACCTTTCTTTATTCTTAACTCATTTTCCCATAATTCCAAGCCTTAAAAAATTAACCAAATAACCTCCTTAGCCGATAAAACCGCCGGCCCATGAGTGAAAAGACCAAAGTACCCTTTTTTTGAAATTTTCCAAAAATGATCATTTTGTCATCCGAACCCATTTTTTGGCAAAATGATCCGGGACTCCCAAAATATTATAAATTGCTAAACTCCCGCAGAATGAGCTCCAAATAAATTCTCGAGACATTGAATTTATTCATAATCATGTACAATACATATCATTCATTGCCCTGGTAATAATACAAATCCAATCCCCAGGAAAAATACATCAGAAATAAACCATGCACACGAGGTGGGTGTAACAGTCCCGCTCCCTCACAAATGTAACTTCAGGAAAAAAGAAGGTTAAGAACTCAAGTTCTTTTGATAATGATAAAGTTGTCGATAAACAAGGGAAAGATACTCGAGTTGCTGACACAAGTTACAAGGAAAGTTTAAGTCTCAGTGAAGAGAAATGTAGTATGCTGGAGTGATCATTGAACAAAAGACACAACCTGAGAAGTGTCCAAGTGAGGTTATTGAAGTTTTCAATACCATAGAATCCCTTAAGGATGGTGTTTTCGAAGATCAAACTGTACCTAGTAAAGATGCTCAGCATTCAGAGGTAAGATTATTCAGAAATTTATAGTTATTTTTTTCTATAGGATATACTAGAAGTTCTATTGTTGTCTTTGATTCCTTTTATAGGTTGATAGTGATGAACTAAAGTTGAGTCTCAACCTCAATAGTAGAATAGTACTGCATAAGAAGGCAAGCAAGTTTCAGTCATCATCGTACATTAGTTATGTACAAAGGAAAAAAACAATTGTTCACATATGGACCATTCACCGTTAAGATGAAAGTTTCTAAGGAGTTTAAGATGATTATCAAATACTTATTTGATAATGAAGAATGTGATGACAGGTACGCTATTATTCATGTTTTTGTTTCATTTTCTTTTACGGATGTAGTTGAAAACTTGAACTAATTTTTTTTTATGTAGGGAACAAATGTCTAAGGTAGACGAGGATTACCTAACTCGTGCTGAATTATGCACTTTAAAGCCTCGTGCATTTATTTATGATTGTCTCATAAATTTTATCGCAAGTATTCTCAATATTAGATCTCGTGCGTGACCACTTATGTTATGGTGATATAAACTTTCTTTAAAACAGTTTTGAGTATTTTCCTATTTTATTTCTACAAGTGCGTTCTATTTATTACCATCAACCTGAATTACTACAACATTCTATGTAGCAACAAATACTATCGCCTAAAATTGATAGAGTTACATCGTGCCGTAAACAACTAGTGGTCGATTTTTTTTTATCTTCGTTAGAATCTTGCAAGAAGGTTAGTCCGAACAATTCACATTTAAATCTTACGATGAGTGCCATGTAATCTCAGTAACTTTATCAGTTTGTATATTATAGATATATGTTCCAGTCCATAACAGAAGAGGACATTTCTATCTCATTGTTGTGAACATGATACTTAACACATTCTATGTATGAGATACTCTCCACAAACATTCCAATGTTTATTATTACAAGGCAGAGATACATGGATTGGTATGTGCTTCCTTGCATAAATCAGTTTGATAAAGTACACCGGTGGTCCTATAACTTTAGTTATCGTTCTATTGGAGTCTCATTTTAAGTTTTCATCCTCTTTAAGTTCCGTTTTAAAACTTAAGTTGCATCTGTGGTCCTTCCGTCCATTTTCTCAGTTAAAGCTAACAGATCACTAGGAAAAATGCTAACTTTAACTACTGAATTTAAAAAAAAAACTTGATTTACATCCTAAGTTTTAAAAATGACAATTTAGTCACCCTAAACAATTTTAAACTTAACAATTTCACCTTAATTTTTTTAAACTTTACAACAACTGCCGGACCACCACCGGACTATCGCCGGACCACCGCCGATCACCGAATCGCCGGACCACTGTCGGTCACCGAAAAATCGCCAGAACGCTAGACCACCATCGGATCGCCAGAAAATCGCCAGATGCCGAAAAATCGCAGGATCGCCAAAAAATGCCGGATTGCCGGAAAAACGCCGGTAACCGATGATTTCCGGTGATTTTCCAAAAAATCGTCGGTTTCCAGAAAAACGCAAATTTCTGGCAACCGGCAGTTTTTCAGTAACCGGTGATTTTCCAGCGATCCTGCAATTTTCTGGCGGTGGTCCGGCGTTCCGGTGATTTTCCGGCGATCGGCGGCGGTCTGACAATTTTCCGGTGACTGGAAATGGTCCGGTGGTTGTGGTAAAGTTTAAAAAATTTACGGTGAAATTGTTAAGTTTAAAATTATTTAGGTGACTAAATTATCATGTTTAAAACTTAGGATGTAAATAGAGTTTTTTTTTTAAATTCAGTAGTTAAAGTTAGCATTTTTTCCAATGATCCGTTAACTTTAATTGAGAAAATGGACGTAAGGACCATAGATGCAACTTAAGTTTTAAAACAGGACTTAAAGATGACGAAAACTTAAAATGAGACCCTAATAGGACGACAATTAAAGTTATAGGACCACTAGTGCACTTTACTCCAACAAATACTATCGCCTAAAATTGATGGAGTTACATGGTGCCGTAAACAACTAGTGGTAGATTTTTTTATTATCTTCGTTAGAATCTTGCAAGAAGGTTAGTCCAAACAATTCACATTTGAATCTTACGATGAGTGTCATGTAATCTTAGTAACTTTATCAGTTTGTATATTATAGATATATGTTCCAGTCCATAACGAAAGAGGACATTTTTATCTCATTGTTGTGAACATGATACTTAACACATTCTATGTATGAGATACTCTCCACACAAATTCCAATGTTTATTATTGCAAGGCAGAGATAGATGGATTGGTATGTGCTTCCCTGCATAAATCAGTTTGATAGAGAGGAATCACATAAATTTTCTTCGTTTATCTCACTTATGTTATATGGTATAGGCAAGCGTTCTCGATGAGTTGTTGGATGGGAGAGTAAGTTGTTTCTTTTCCAAATTTTTGTGTGAGAAACCAGAGAAGTTCCCACGGCAATCAAATGGATTCGATTGTGGGGTGTTTGTATGTAAATTTATGGAGTTTCCCAAATTTGTTGAAGAGTAAGATGCAAAAAAGGTATGTCTGTGTATCTTCCATGTTCCTAAATTACATCATTTTTACAATTTGGCACATTCATTCTAGGAAAAATGTTTTAATTTAGGAAAAATGGATCGAGTGAAGCTTCCGTTGGATTGAATGGTTGTGGTGGGTGTGAGAGGAGAGGGAGATAAAGAAGATGGTAAAAGTGTAAGGGGGGGAAATATTAGGGGTACAATTGTCAGGATTTAAAAATTAAGAGTCTAATTTTGTTATTAGATTTAAAATTTAACATAACTATTAATGGAAGTTAGACTTCTCACCAAGAGACTCAAAGCTTTATAAGTTTTAAGGTATTATATTTTTTTATCAAAAGATAATTTTAGCTTATTTTTTTCTATTAGAAATTTGTATGCCCGAACTTAGCGTGACACTACTAAAAAAAATTTATTTACCGAAAGCTTAGACCGACAGACTTTTTGCTGTCGGTAGGACCGATGGATGAGTTGTCGGTATGTCTCCGGCGAGCATACACTGACAGACAGTCTTTCGGTATATTAAGACTTCCGAAAGACTGTCTATCGGTATATACTTTTTAATTGTTTGTTCTTAAGAGAATGTTGAATTTGATTTAAGGATAAGTAAAAATATAATTATATGTTAATTTAGTATGTATGTGACGATTAAAAGTAATTTTGAAATTAAATATGTTCAAGTTATACAAATTTAGTAAATTTTGTTGACTTTATAACAAATACTCCCTCCGTTCCTATTTAATAGTTACACTTGACTTTTGAACTTTTGTTTGACTCATTTTTTTACTAGGAAGAAGTTTCTCAAAAAAATTGAAAAAAATATTTCTAGAAACTAGACAGATTGATTTGTCTTATGTATATATGTTACTTAACTTTATATATCAAAATGTAGAAGTAAAAAATATATAGATTAAATACTGAAAAAGAAACGTAACTATTAAAAATGGACGGATGAAGTAATAGAATGGGTGAAAAATTGATATATGTAAAAATTAAGATTAAATTTTTAAAAAATATTTGAAAGTATCGACAGATTGTCTGTCGGAAACTATGACCACTGACAGACTGTTTGTCGGAATTGGACCACCGAAAGACGATCTATCAGAATCTGGACACCGACAGACCGTCTGTCGGAATGAAGCTACCGATAGATGTTCTGTCGGACATCTATCGGTAATTTTGATTAATTTTTTTTTATAAAAGAATATTGGGAAAAAATTGCAAGAATTTCCAAACATGGAGCTTACTTGGTAAATAATAAGAAGGGTTAGTGACTAAAATGACAATATTTAAAGTTAAAAATAATGAGATGAAAATATGAATGCAGATGGGGTTTATTTATAAACTATTAAAGTTTTGGAGGATCCTGATTTAATTATTAGATGTATTAAAATTAAAAAAAAAGAACAAAAAAAGAAGCATACTCCATTCGCGTTCTGGAGACGGTTTCTTCATCTCCCTCCATTGAAAGTTATTTTGATTCGGACGTTTGACGTTGAAGTCTATTTTCGGTGTTTGATTTAAGTTGTAGTAATATACTTGTTTGAAGCAGGTTGTGCACGGCACGTAAAACAAATAGTTATTTGAAATAGTTCAACAATTACCGACAGACGGTCTGTCGTTAATTTCTCTGGCGAGACTTACTGACAGATCGTATGTCGGTATATGACTCCGGTAATATTTTTATGGGTTCGAACAACACCGATAGCTCATCTGTCGGTGTCACTGATAGCTCGTATGTCGGTGATGAGATACCGACATAGAAAATACCGATAAAGAGATTTCGGATAGACTTACTCTCGGTATTAGCGATTTATTGACAGTATGTCTGTCGGTCCTGTCTGTCAGTATTGAATATTTTTCTAATAGTGTGAGATACTTCGTTTAGATCTTGAAATTGTCGTAACACTGAGGAATTGTCCTCATTAAATATCATATCGAAAACCCCACTATTATTGACTTTAGGTGAAAAACTTCTTCCAGAGAGACTCGAAAATTCTACCAATTTTAAGGTATTTTACTTTGTTAGTTACATCTGAATTTTTACAAACATCTAATAGAATAAACATTTTAAAAGACCTGTCATTTTATGATTTTATCTTAAATTTACTCTCTTAGCCCTCAAACTTACCTTTTGTAGCCTTTATTAGCACCTAAGGTTCACAAATTGATAAAAAGATGAACGTGAAACAACAAAGGCAACTATCCCCAAAT